>JAECUM010027066.1:0-78940 GCA_016617855.1 Megalonaias nervosa | reverse complement strand
CACTTTGCAAATGCAATGCATGGAAAGGTGTTGTTTGCATAAACTTCCCATTTTTTTTCTCTCCCTTTGGGAGTAAAGAAATTGCCAGTTGTAAATTGTAAGGCTAAAGCTTACTTGTGTGGAATACTTTAAAACCTAACACGAGCCGTTTCACTAGTCTAGTGGGACACACGAGTATAGCTCTCCTCTCCACATGTTGGTTAAGTAAGCTTACGGCATGGTGCTATTCTAGCTGAAGAACCTAATGCATTCCTGCAATAACAGTGAAACCTACTTTAGCAGACACTCGCAAATAAAGACCACCTGCTTACAAGTTCACTTTAGGTGCCCTGTATGGACAGGCATGAGTGTATACAATTTCATGTACACCAGAATTGCAAAACAATTTTTTTCTTGATTTCAGAAGTTAATTTTTTCAGGAATCAGAAAATAAATCTCCATATATTAAGAATATTTTCTTAAAATAAACTTCACCCTGCTGGTGTATTGCTGGTGAGAAGGCACAGAGTACAGGTAAAGTCTGAGAGTAAAACTTACAGTGATCTTCATATAAAGGACACCTGCTGGTATTGGACAGCTCTATAAAAGAACAAATGCTGGTAAAAGACAAAGGATAACAATTTTGACCCTTTTTCTTCATTAATTTATAGGATGCTTCTCCAAAAATGAAAATTATGAGGACCCTTGAGTCCGATATAGTGTTTGTGCTTGTACGTTCTTTGTATTCTCTACATTGATGATGTCACGCGTAGGTTCTTTGTGAACAGGTTTCACTCCACATTCATGGTGTCAAGTGTTGGTTCCTTGTAAACAAGCCTCACTTTGAAAATGATGTGGACCCTTCAGTCCATAACAGTGTTTGTGCTTGCATGTTCTTTGTATACAGGCTTCACTGTACATTGATAATGTCAAGTGTACATTCTTTGTATACCGGCTTCACTGTACATTTATAATGGCAAGTGTACGTTCTTTGTATACAGGCATAACTGAAAATTGATAATGTCAAGTGTATATTCTTTGTATACAGGCTCTTCACTGTACATTTATGATGGCAAGTGTACGTTCTTTGTATACAGGCTTCATTGTACATTGATAATGTCAAGTGTATTTTCTTTGTATACAGGCTTCACTGTACATTTATGATGGCAAGTGTAGGTTCTTTTTATACAGGCTTTACTGTACATTGATAATGTCAAGTGTAGGTTCTTTGTATACAGGCTTCACTGTACATTCATGATGTCAAGTGTAGGTTCTTTGTATAGGGGCTTCACTGTACATTGATAATGTCAAGTGTATGTTCTTTGTATACAGGTTTCACTGTACATTTTTTATGGCAAGTGTTTGTATACAAGCTTCACTGTACATTGATAACGTCAAGGATAGGATTTTTGTATACAGACTTCACTGTACATTGACAATGTCAAGTGTAGGTTCTTTGCATAGGGGCTGCACTGTACATTAACAATGTCAAGTGTAGGTTCTTTGTGTACAGGCTTCACTGTACATTGATGATGTCAAGTGTAGGTTCTTTGTATACAGGCTTCACTGTACATTGACAATGCCAAGTGTAGGTTCTTTGTATACAGGCTTCACTGTACATTGATAATGCCAAGCGTAGGTTCTGTGTATACAGGCTTCACTTTGACAATGTCAAGTGTATGGCTCATGACAAAGTATGAAGCATACTTAATATATACATTCAAGCCTGTCAATTGGAGACACTCAAAACATCACAAAATGTGTCCTTCATAAACACATGTCTTTTATATAGAAGTAACAAAGATCATACATAGAAGAGAAGAAACCTGTAAATAAAGTACTTTATGAGCACATGTGCCTTATCTTTAGGTATCTGCTGTGGGATGATTTGCTGTATAATTTAATATCTTTCATCACATGCATATGTTTACATTTTATTCATGTGCTCTTTAAACTGAATTACATTCATGTGTTGCTTCTGGAAACATAACTTGATGTTTGGCCACTTCAGATCTCTCATTTATTAAAACAATGGAGCTTCCAAGTTAACAGCTGTACAAACTGTTTACCTGATTATTACCCTGACCATGGAAATTGCTGCTGAAGCAGAAAATTGCACTGCTTTGATGGTATCCACATGGTCTGGTTCTTTGTTGCACTGGCATCCATGAACAATTAGATTAAACAAATTATACATTATATCTCCGCTAGCCAGATCTGCTGGTGTTATTATTAATAAATAATTATTTTCTTGTGTACAGTAACCTGCAGGTGACTGGTATTGTATTGTTTTAATCAACTGGGACACAGTCTGACAGTGAATTACAAACTCAACAAGATTTGTGGGAATTTTAAAAAACATTTTGACTAATAAAATATGGAAGAAGAAGATGAATTCTTATTTTAATGTCTAACTGTGGAAACTAAATTTTGCATACTGAGTATACGAACTTGATCTAATTGTGGAAACTAAATTTTACATACTAACTGAGTATACAAGCTTGATCTAATTGTGGAAACTAAATTTTACATACTAACTGAGTATACAAGCTTGATATAATTGTGGAAACTAAATTTTACATACTGAGTATACAAACTTGATCTAATTGTTTCATATAGGGCCCAATAGCATCTGAAACATCATGTGTGTGTATATATATATGTGTGTGTGTGTGTATGTGTGTATATATATATATATATATATATATATATATATATAACTTTATGAATAAATAGAGATCAACAGTTTTATTAATATTTTTATTATGTATAATGTATTATTTTTAATATATTTTACCTTGATATGATATTGAACATTGTTAAATATTCCATCAGAACTCAAATTATATAATACAAAATTATGATCTGCATAGTACTTACAATAATATAAATAAATAAGTTGGTTCATCCATTGACTGGTTTGTCCAATATATTGAATGCCACATTTTTTGCACATGATCAAATACATAACATTTGATGTTGCACAATTAGTGTCACAATGTATTTTAAATGTTTCTTTCGTATTATTACTACTGAAAGAAGTATTTTCATTCATGAAAGAATAGTGCAAACATCAAGGTCTATTACATTTAGTTGATGATCCCTTTTTATATGATGTTTTTTCTAGTTTAGAACTAATTAGGAAATCTTTAAGATTTTTAGTCCTTTTATAAGCAAGTGTGGGTTTGCTTTTATGTAGCAATTTAACACTTGCATTATGTGATAATTTTAATAAATCCCAATATTTATTGATAATATTATTTATATTAAGCAAACTTGGATCATATTCAATAACAAAGGAATGATATCTTCATTTCTTCTTTTAATGTTTATATATATATATATATATATATATATATATATATATATATATATATATAGAGAGAGAGAGAGAGAGAGAGAGAGAGAGAGAGAGAGAGGGGGGTATGAAAAAATTAGCCCACTATTTTGGGTGTTAAATACCATAGTGAGTTGTGACAGAGAAAGAGCTGTGATAAACAGTGTTGAGTAGATGATTTTTAGTAGTTTAACTGCTGGAATAAATTCAGTAATGAGAAAAAAGTACTTTTTAGATTTTTATAATGTTAATGCAACCATTTAGAGTTCAGAACAAGTTAATGTTCATGCAGTCTCAGTCAGTATTCTGTATACAGTAGTTCCACATTACAATGTTGTCCATGGAAGTCATATACTATACCACTTTATAGTGAGACTGCCTTATAATGAAATACATTATACATTATTCCCTAATTTAAAGTAATTGATACAATATTCCCTAATTATGATGATTACCACTGTATAGTGAGACTGCTTTATAATAAAATGCACTGTTCCCTCGTTATAACACTGTCCATGGAAGTCATACAATATACCACCTTATAGTGAGATTGCCTTATAATGAAGTACATCATGCATACAATTCTCCTACTCAGTAATGAAATGGCACCCATCATGACCATACCAGCATTCTAACAGGAATCATGTTATAATTAAATGGAATCCCTGACCATACCAGCATTCTAACAGGAATCATGTTATAATTAAATGGAATCCCTGACCATGCCAGCATTCTAACAGGAGTCATGTTATAATGAAATGGAATCCCTGACCATACCAGCCTTCCAACAGCAATCATGTTATAATGAAAGGCAATATACTGTGGGGATGTTGTGCTTCAGTGTAACATGTTAGTAGATGCCTAAAAACAAAGGAGATGTTTTTGGAATACTTGGTGAAAGACATTATATGTTTTGGTTGCTGGAATTCTTGGTCTGAGTTGAACCTGACAGGACTGTCATCAGCCCACTATAATTCTAACAGTGATTAATTCAATTCAGAAGGTCTTGTACTGAATATCAATTCTATACATTTTTATACACCATGTATGCACCATATTGATTTTAGCAGTATTCTAAACATGTGCAAAGATAATAGTCAACATTTATGTGATGTTGACAAATGATAATGAATGTAGCATTGCAATTTATGTTTATATGTTTATATGTTGTAGATGTAAATAACTAAATAAATGCAGTGATATAAATTCATATTTTTTTATAATTCACATAGTATCTGCCATACTCGTGTGCATGCATGAAACATACATCAGAGGGCATTATGTAATAAGAGATATCCACAACACCCTGCTTTCATCCATTTTCTGATGTGAAGATGATATTTTAGATGCTAAAATGTTCTTAATTAAAATTTTGGTTTCTTGAATCATATATTAACAAGTATTAATGGCATATGAAAGGTTGTTTGCTTTACAACACTTGTCACATGAGTGTAGAGGTCTGTCAACAGAGGCCCAAGATAGATGTTGTCAGACACATCGGCAGATACTAACTCCCCAAAGAAATAATATAAAAGATCAATCTATTATTGAAACAGTACAAAACAGACATTACCATTACACTTTGAAACTCAAATCATAAACCACAATCATATCACAATGTCAGAAATGGAGGACAACCAAAGGTTATAGGAGAAACTTTTATTTCCAACCATGAAATATTTATCATAACAAGTGTGTAACAAGTGAGAAATATACAGATAAGGATGTCACAAAAACACATTATAAAAGACTTTTTGAGGGAAAGTACAATCTTGTTAAAAATAAGACAGGTTCAGACCATGTTACTTACACAGTTCTTGTGCAATATAAGTTCTTAAGGTTGACAAACACTAAAGATTATTCAAGTTGATTGGCATGCTGGGGACTCCAAACAAAGAAGGTAAATGGAACTTCATTGTTATTCAATCATGTAATAATAAATTTGCATTCAATTTGCATGTACTAATTCATGAAGAAAAGAACTACAAATATGAGCCAAATTAAAAACAACAACAACAAAAAAACAAACGTTGAATAATAAGAAAATACTCTTCCAAGATACAGCTGACAGGACACTGCATGAAAGCCGTTTCAAAAGTACTATGCAGTATTACATATGAGAAACGTTAGATTCTGTGTGACACGAAAAGGTAATATATTCATAAATTTTATGTCAGGTCTAGTGGTACATACAGGAAAGATGTGGCAGTGATCTGGGATGAATAAGAAAAGTGAATTTACTGCAGATGTGATGCATAAAATATTATTAACATCTTAATATGATATGTGGAATAACACAATAAGTTTAGGAGTTGGGCAAATTCCATTCAACCCAACAAGTGAGTGTTGTTACTTTCAGGTAGAAAATGTAACTAAAAATAACAAGGCGATTAATGTGGTGACCACAACCAAACACTGCCCCATGGTCAGTTTCCTGCATGTCAGAAGTTGTTAACTATGCCTGTGGTGCAAATATAACTGTTTAAATGGATACTGATGATGAAAAATCATGGTCACTGGAGGGTCTATTAGAACTTCAATCTCACATGGATGTAAAAATGTGACAATTGATGCTAAACTTCAATCTCACATGGATGTAAAAATGTGACAATTGATTCAGATTGTAGTAGCTACTGGCAACTGTAAAGCTTCGTGAGGCTTGTTTTCCATAATTATTTGCAGTTTTACTTGTGCCTGCTCTAAATTATTCAAGATGTGATTTATTGTATTCTAAGTTCTCATAAATCAACTAATGACACTGAAAAAATTGCAGTAATGCACACAGTTGCCATGGAGAAACACTGTTCCCGCCCCTATAGGGATCAGACCACTAATTTATTTCCATTAGAACTTAATGTTAATATACTAAAAAATCAAAATGAATTTGTTCATTAGATTGGCATACAAACCACACATTTCCATTCATTAAAGTCAGAGAATTTTTTTTGAGCCTCAAAATACAGGTGTTTTGCAGCATTGCACCTCATGCAGCTAAATAGAGGTCTCTCTGGTCGGCACCTAACACTATAGCCACACAATAAGAGACCATACAATATTTTGTCAGAAGAAAATTAAATATAGAATATCAAAATAAAACTAAATATTTTGTTGTCAAATATAGTTCATAAATTGAAGTTTTTGAATTGTATAATGGAAAAAAATAAATCCATTTACAAGTCAATGGGTGCATCTCAAAATATTTAGTACTTTTTTATAATCCTCCCACTAGTAGACTGGTTCTGTTGCTGTAAAATATTTAGTGGTCCTATACCTTTATATGTAAATGTCTTGCATTAGTTCATGGTCTTAGTATTTTTGAAGACAGGTTTGATGGTGATCTTAAAGTGTACACAGAGGCAGTATTGCTGGCTTTAACAGGCATATCATTCAGGTAAAGCGGTACATGTATTAAATTATGAAGGACTTTATAGACCAAAATACACCAATGATATGAAATTCGTCTGTCAAAAGGTAGTCAGTTTAAGACTTAAACATATCAGCACATGGTGCCATTGGATCAACATCTAGTATAATTCTAGCTGCATGCTTTTGAAATTTGATTACATGATTAATGTTACTTTGTGTGCAACATTATTCCATAATAGACAATATGTAAGTTGAATAGTTTCCTTGCATGCATTGGTAGATATTATTTTAGTCTTTGCAGTATGTGTTATGTGTTAGTTTGGAGGTTCTAATGTTACAGATATGTTCTGCGTGAAGATTCCAAGACAAATTACAATCAACATGTACTTGTAGGAGCTTATGGCATTGTAAATTTGATATATGTTCATCATTTACAAACAATGGGTTCTTGCATGGATATAATCCATTTAATGTTCCTACTTGCCTGTTGTGGAATGGCAAGGACCACTAGCATATCTGGATCAATAACTTTCCTTTTTTAATTGATAAATTTTTAATGAACTTAATGGATTTCCAGTTGAAACTGTTGAAAGCTCACACAATACCAAAGTGAGAGTGCATTGGCATTAACTATATTTGTAGAGAGAAGTCAACTTGCCATGTATCTGCATAATTTGGTAATCTTGTAGAAGTTGTTCGAACAAGCTTTAACTCTTTCCAATTGTGTTTGATGAAAGGTATGACAGCAGCCGTTATTTGTACAAGAATAAGGGAGATATGGGATCAATCTAATTTCCTATTTGTGGGGAAAAGAAGTCTGATTGGATGTTAAAGATCAGATTAGCAGCATGGATATGCCATTATTCCAAAGCTATCTTTCATGACTACCACCTTCTGGTTTGAAACAAAGTAGAATGATTTATTCTGTATACATGAATTGAAGTATAGAGACCTTTATGTTTTATGAAATTAGGAACTTTTCATTTGGGAAAGTGTCTCACAGAGATTGTGATTCTTTGTTGAGCTTTCCATTCAGTTTTACTGGAAATGTTACATTATTGTGAATTATTCTTTGCATCTTAGAACTGGAATAATAAGTCACAAAACTCAGATATTTTGACCCATGTGAATAGATATAGAAAGTATTGAAGAAAATTTAAAATAATAAATTATTTGGGCTGTTTGTCTGTTCTCAGAGAGGTTTCTGTTTGCAAATAACATTGTAGATTAGCTTGAAGAAATTCATCAGTGAAAATATCAAGAACACTGAATTCCTTGAGGAGTTGGGGTTTTTCTTCAGTTACAGAAATTTGCAGGAACATTACACTATAAATCCCATTCATATTACCTTGGAATGGTCAGTATTCAATGTCCAGTTCACAAGAATTGGCTTGCAGTGGTCAGTATTTAATGTCCAATTCACAGGAAGTGGCTTGCAATGGTCAGCACTTAATGTCCGATTCGCAGGAAGCAGATTATCTGGAAATGTAAGAATACTTTTTAAACTTATAATATTGGGGATTTTTTAAAATATATTTTGGTACTATTATTTTTGCAGATTTACCTTTGGAAAATCACATTTGATGTGTTATTAGTGGGTAATTTTGTCATATTTGTTCTGTCTGATTACAAATTAAGATATTTTTTGCTAAAACATGCTGAATATGTAGACAGTATGTAATTAACCTAAACATTAATTTATAGATGCTGAAAGTATGTCACATTCAAACAAAAGTGCCACTACACTTTTATTTGGCATCTAACAGCAGAGCATATGTTTGTTTCTTTGTATATATTTATTTTTGTCATCTTTGTAATTTTAAAATCCCTTGTAGTCTTTTTTAATAATTATTTTTTTCACAAAAAAGGAAAATATTTTACCCAACTTTAAGTGCTAATTATATATACATGAACATATACAGCCCTACCTGAACATAAGGCACTTCAGTATAGCACAGGTCCTTTTAATAAGACAGGCATGTTAATGGTCCCATTTCATTCATTATAACACAGGTCCTTTTAATAGGACAGGCATGTTCATGGTCCCATTTCATTCATTATAACACAGTTCCTTTTAATAAGACAGGCATGTTCATGGTCCCATTTCATTCATTATAACACAGTTCCTTTTAATAAGACAGGCATGTTAATGGTCCCACTTCATTCATTATAACACAGTTCCTTTTAATAAGACAGGCATATTAATGGTCCCATTTCATTCAGTATAACACAGTTCCTTTTAATAAGACAGGCATGTTCATGGTACCATTTTATTTAGCATAACACAGTTTCTTTTTAAAAAGCAGGCATGTTCATGGTCCCACTTCATTCATTATAACACAGTTCCTTTTAATAAGACAGGCATGTTAATGGTCCCATTTCATTATCAAGTCATATTTATACTGTGCTCCATTATAAGGCAATCTCACTGTACTCTATGGCTCCATAGACAGTGTTATAATGAGGGAATAATGTGTCATGCACTTCATTATAAAGAAATCTCACTATAAGGTATATATACTGTGTGGCTCCCATAGACAGTGTTATAATTAGGGAATACTGTATAAAGCACTTCTGTATAAGGTAGTCTCACTGTCAAGTGGTGTAGTGAGTGGCTCCCATTAACAGTTGGAATGAGAACATGCTGTATGATGTACTTCATTAAAAGGCAGTCTTACTATATGGAAGTGTACTGTATGGCTCCCATGGGCAATGTTGCAATGAGGGATTACTGCATTATGTACTTCATTAAAGGCAGTCACACTTTAAGGTAGTATGTTGTGTGGCATCCATTTACAGTGTTGCATTGAGGAAGTACTGTATCATGTACTCCATTAAAAGGCAACATTGTTATAAAGTGCTATACGGTGTGACTCCTATTGACAGTGTTGCAGTGAAAGTACTGTATTGTGTACCTCACAGTAAGGCAGCCTCAATGTCAGGTGGTACACTATGTGCTCACATGGACAGGGTTGCAATGAGAAAGTACTATATTGTGTACCTCGATTGCCTTAAGGCAGTCTCACTATAAGGTGGTATACTGTGTGACTTTCAAGGACAGCATTACAGTAAATGAATATTGTATGTTCACAGAGTTCATTTGAAATTTTAGTCATGATAAACAGACAGCATTTGAAGTATTAAATGTGATAACTCTATTTTCCTTTGTTACTTCATTTTTAACAACATTGAAATGTATCAGCAAAAGGGAAATATTTGATTATTTGTAATTTATGATATTATATAGTGAAATAAGAGCATGTATCAGTGAATTATATATAATAATTGAATTGAAGTCCAAAGGAACTTAATAAAGTTACAGATAATTTGCTATTTACAAATTAGATAATAATAACTTTATTGAATGAGGGTTACATATTTAATTGATGCTGATCTTCCATATATGCTTCAGAAGAAAATGGGGAAACACAAATATACATTTCTAAAAATTTACACTAAAGTAAAATATTCTTGACTAATAAAATTAATGGACATTTCATACTTACAAAACCCATTGAAATGTATTTTCTGCATGTTTTTGGACAGCAAAAAATAATTCTTTTTGTGCACTGAAGATTTGGCATCTATAATGGTGTGATACCGTGAAGTAAAACAAGGATTTTTCTGTCTTGTAGGATAATGAATAAACAGCATTGCATTACTTGCTGATTTTTTTCTGTTTGATACACACACATCCACTGGTATTTGCAGCCATACATTTATTAAAGCCATGATTTTAGGTGCATTTTCCAGGAGAACTGATGTAGGTTAATCTCTCATTATCCCCTGTTTAATCCTTTGCTAATTAATGATTATTAAAATGTACCTTACTCATGCATGCAGGCTTTATTTCCTTTTAAATAAACAATGAAAACAAATTATATAAAAGATTTTGCATTTATGATTCTTAAGACATTTATGGCAGGAAAATGTATATAATTTTGGTAGTAAGAGTGGAAATATATGGATGACGGTAACTCTTTAGAAACACGAGTCCCTCCTTATGGGCTTGATTGGTATTCAGGTGCAGGAAGGGTACCAGTAAATACCACAAACAAGTTGCAATACATGAGTCAGTGTCATTAAGATGTGGATATTTTTAAATAAAAGTGACCTATTAGATTTAATGTACTTTTCTTTCCTTTTTTTCTCATTTTTTTTTTGTTTGTTGATGTTTATAAATCGAATGAGATAGTTGATTAGCTGCAGGACAATAATTCCCTTAATCCATGCAAGATACTGCAGCCAGCAGTTATATTTATTTGCAGTGTTGTTCCTTTTCTTTGAAATTACTAATCCATATTGACTCTTTGATGTACTGTTTAATGAGATAAAATAGGAGATATGCTGTAGATATGGTACATGATGCTGTAGACATGGTACATGTTGCTGTAGACATGGTACATATTGCTGTAGACATGGTACATAATGATGTAGACATGGTACATATTGCTGTAGACATGATACATAATGCTGTAGATATGGTACATAATGCTGTAGACATGGTACATATTGCTGTAGACATGGTACATATTGCTGTAGACATGATACATAATGCTGTAGATATGGTACATAATGCTGTAGACATGGTACATATTGCTGTAGACATGGTACATAATGCTGTAGATATGGTGCATAATGCTGCAGACATGGTACATAATGCTGCAGATATGGATAATGGATTTTTTTTGCAAGATTCCTCAGAATTTACAAAAAATCCATACTTATTCTTTGATGTATTGTTTAAGGAAGTGTGATCTGCATGGTTGCTCTGTACCAACTTTTGGAAAGACTATTCGCATAGATGCAGTGTGCCAACAAAAGACTATCCTCACAGTGAATGGTCAATGCATTGGGGATGAGTCCAAAATATTCCAGTGATGTAACCTGATCGAAACATAACATATACTTATCAATACCATTGGAGGTTTGGCAGCCAATTGATCAGACTGTCAATCACCATAATGCAAGGAAATGGTTCCATAGTATCTATTTCATACTGTAGCCATGTTCTAAATTTTACAAAGACTTCTCATGGTCGCAATTCACTAACAATATTTGCAATGTGACTGTTGTCTGTCTCACGGTTTGGATTATAATAATTATGATATGGTATGCAAACAATTAGAGTTTATTCTATGAATTCATGATTTCCCAAGAAGAAAGAAAATGATAATTCAGTTTTACTTTAACAGTCCAGAATTTTGTTCCAGTAGATAGCCATAGCATAAGCAAAGTAATATTATCTTCCACCATATCAATCACTATAGAAATAATGTCTATCTGTGATGCAAACAATGTTTCTCAGCTTTACTGTGCCAGTGTACGATTTTAGTGTATGCTATGTTACTTAAATTAAGAAAGAATTATGTTACTCATATTTATTGTGCAGATAGATACAAAACACCACAGAACATCAATGATAAACAGTTGACATGCCTAAGTAATCTGCTACTTTCAGATTTATAATAGACCACTCCAGTGGCCTAAGTGGCTAGAGCATCCACCTCAAATGTGGGAAGTTGCGGGTTCAGACCCCATGCAAGTCATACCAAAGACTTATAAAAATGGTAGCAGCTGCCTCACTTCGTGCTCAGCATTATGACGTTAGTGTTAGGACTGGTCACGATGACTTTTGTTTCTGGATTACTTTGGGACTAGTGTCCTTACAGTCATGCTATCATAGTGGACAGATAATTAGCATTCTTTCTTTGAGGCAAGGTGTGATTTGTAAAATATTATGAATGGCATAAAAAAATAGACAAAAATATTTTTATTGCACCCCCACTCACCCGGAAAATATGTTGCTACACTTGCCTATTGTTTTTTTTTTTCATTTTGTTTTCTCCAATATTCTGACATTTCTTATTACAGTGATAGAATTCCAAAGGCCAGCAAGATACATTAGCTTGCCAGCTCAGTTTAGCATTAAATAGAAAACAAATTTGTTTGTTCTGATTGAATAATGGAAAAGTTCATCAGTTTGGTGACAATACTGGAGTTTTCCACCCTTCTTGGATTAAGGATTCTTTCATTATTTAGTTGCAAGTCCAGTTTCCAGGAGTTGAACACATCTACTGAAATCTTCCTTACATCATTTCACATTCACTCTCATGCATGTATTTGATTCCCATGTTGGGAAATCTTCATGAGAATTTATACAAAGGATTTAACAAAGAATTAAAGGTAGAGCTTGAAAGTACAATGAACTATTTTAACACATTAGATCGATTTTTCAGTGTTCTAGAAATTAGCATTAATTTGCCATTACACATCCTTGAATAGTGCCTGACTATGAGTAGGAGTTTGCCTGAATTTTTATGACAATTAACATGAAGGATTTAAAATCATTGTAATTATTGAAAGTTCATGATCACATTAAATATTTAATGCCATCCTAAGCCAACAATGCCCCTGTTTAAACACTCTGAGACTTTTACTTTCAAAAAGACACACCATATCTTATATTGGATCGGAAAACTTAAGTTCTAGAAAAAAATCAGTCAAGCACTGCCCAAAAATTACGAGGTATTTCAATATTATTTCCACACAGAATTTATGGTGTCAGAAAACTGTGTCCAGAAATATGCAGAAAATAAGTTACTTACAGTTGTACTCACTTTCTATATAAGACATTATACTCAGTGCAAAAATTCTGTAAGAAATGATAGCTATCTAACTTCATTTACTATAAACACACATATGAACACACACACATGCACAAGCACACAAAAACATTCATCTCAGACATACATCCAGTACACATGTTAGCATATTTAAGTAAGAAATAAAAATATTATAAACACTTTAGGACATCTCTACTTCGTCCAAAGTTATTAAACTTACTACCAATAACCATCTGAGGAGTAAAGTAAAACTTAAGGTCAGATGTCAACTTAAGGTCAGATGTCATTGCAAAATTAGTTGCTGATGCAGTAGGAGCAGACTTGAAAAGCCATGTTTGAATTACAGATCACTGTTTAAATATGTTGTCATTTGAAAAGCCATGTTTGAATTACAGATCACTGTTTAAATATGTTGTCATTTGAAAAGCCATGTTTGAATTACAGATCACTGTTTAAATATGCTGTCATTTGAAAAGCCATGTTTGAATTACAGATCACTGTTTAAATATGTTGTCATTTGAAAAGCCATGTTTGAATTACAGATCACTGTTTAAATATGTTGTCATTTGAAATTAACTTAAATTTGACTTGAAACTTACTATACTTGGCAGTTATATAATTTGTTGTGAATTGTGGCATTCCATATTTGGACACCTGAGAGTAACTGAATGAGTTCTGAATTCAGCCTATGAGAGATTGGTTTTTTCCATTGAGCATGACTTTATATTGAGTAGGACTTTATACTGTCAGGTGAGAGATATAGATTTTACTAAGGATTTGATGGCACTTAATCATTGTGTGATATTTAATTCAATATTCAAAGGTTAAGATGTCCAATTTTCGTCTTTGCTGGCTGTCATATTGGAGTTACTGAACACTATTCTCACTGATTGCCTTTCAGTCTTTGTTATATGATGCACTACTTCCTGTGACCAATGTCCCCAAATAAGTGTGCTATCTTTGTTATGTTATGTGCTTGTTCCTTTGAGCTGTCCCCAAAGAAGTGTACCATCTTTGTGATGTGATGTACTAATTCCTTTGAGCTATGTCCCCAAATAAGTGTACCATCTATGTGATGTGATGTACTAATTTCTTTGAGCTATGTCTCCAAAGAAGTGTACCACCTTTGTGATGTGATAACACTAATTTCTTTGAGCAATGACCCAAATAAGTGTACCATTTCTGTGATGTGATGCAATAGTTCCTTTGAGCTATGTCCCCAAATAAGTGTTCCATAATCAAGAATGGAAGCAATATAAAGATTATAGAAAGTCTTGTAGTATTGTATATGTTATTCATTTTATGTTTATGAAAATTATGTTTTTCATTGTAATGCATACAGGGTCTTAGTCACTAATAGAAATGCATACAGGGTCAAGGTCACTAATAGCAATGAGGGCCACGAGTGGCTGAATGGTCTAAAGTGCTCACCATTCCGGATCACTGCTGTCTCACCTCTGTCAGTATGGGTTTGAGTCTTGGGCTCTGCTAACGTGGGTACATCAGAAAGCTTGCCAGTAGCTTCTCATGGGTTGGTGGTTCTTCCACGGGGTTTTCCCAGGTTTGTCCTCCACCAGTTATACTGGCCGCCATGTATAGCCTATCTTGTGCTGAAAAATGGCGTTAAACCCTACAACAACAACAACAACAACACAACTAATAGCAATGCGTACAAGATCATGGTCACTAATACCAATGCATACAAGATCATGGTCACTAATAGCAATGCATACAAGATCATGGTCACTAATAGCAATGCATACAGGGTCATGGCTACTAATAGCAATACATACAAGATCATGGTCACTAATAGCATTGCATACAGGGTTATGGCTACTAATAGCAATACATGGCAGCGTTAAGTCTGCTATTTTGTTCAGAATTGGTATGATATATGATCACTGTGAGTGGAAGATGTTTCAGTCACCATGGTGAGCTAATTGAATAAATTTATGGAACATAACAAAATTATTCCACTTGGTATATAACAATAACCATTTGATACATTACTATTAAAGTTATCCATCATTATTATTTCAAGATTATTGTTGAAAGCTGTCAAAAATAATATCTATTTATGAGGCAGTATAAAAATATAACAGGAAGATTTTTTTATACCATGCTTTTAGCTGAGACCAGATAAATTCATTAGGTTTAAGTTCTAAATCAAATATGACAAAGTTAATATACATGAGTAAACCACCACCATTTTGATTTTTTTCTGTCATTCCACTTGATGTTGTAAACTTCAGCAGTAATAAGCAAATCATTAACAGCAGATTTTATAAAGATCTCACAAGGATATGAACACTATTCTGTTTGGACAAGTAGAAAGATAGTTTATTGGAAGCAAGTGTCAAACAACTGCCATTCTGAATACAATTCATTTTAAAGCCAAATGAGACATGTATCATTTCATGTGTCAGCATGATTATTAGAGTGATTTGTACTGTTCTGAGAGGGGTATCAGCATGACTGTTAGTGTAATTTGTACTGTTCTGAGAGGGGTGTCAGCATGACTGTTGGTGTAATTTGTACTGTTCTGAGAGGGGTGTCGGTGTGAAAATTAGTGAAGTTTTGGTGTTCTGAGAGGGGTGTCAACATGATTATATGAGTGATTTGTACTGTTCTGAGAGGGTTGTCAGCATGAATAATAATAATAATAATAATAATAATAATATCAAAGACTTTATTTAGAGAATGTAACTCATTTAGTTACAGAATTAATCTACCTTGAGGCCTTGTAGCTGTTATATACAATATATGCAGCATATACAACATGATGTGAAGAATCTGGCTTGACACTAAATAACTAAGTGATTTTAAAGTCAAAATATCAACCCTGGAACACATGCACAGGCATCTGTGAAAACATAAACATATGTAAAATATAAAATATCATCCTGCATTGAAAAATTCAACTGTGAAAATGATGCAAAATTACAGAAAAGCATATTATTGAAATTTGAACTATTCTGAGAGGGGTGTCAGCATGACTGTTAGTGATTTGTACTGTTCTGAGAGGGGTGTTGCCATTAAAATTAGTGAAATTTGTAATATTCTGCGAGTGCCTGCATCAACAAATAGTTTTCCAGCGTTATTCGTTATGCTCAAATTCTTACTTTCCTCCTTACTTTTCTCCTTGCTGTCTTCAACTTAAAATTTTTAAAAACTGTTAATTTGGTAATCTAATTGCTCACATATAATGTACTTAGAGTGCTTGTTATCCTCTCATGCACACTTCATCACAAAACTATTTGCGCTAGAGCAAGGATATTTGTGATGACGGGTGAATAGGTCTTTTTGGGCACTGCAGACAAAGCAATATAGACCATCTGGGGCCGACAAACCCAGGAAGGGGGTCACATGACTCATTCAGCCAATGAAATATAGTTATAGGGCGTACGAATATATGGGTCATCAGTCCCAGCGTTACTTGCAAAAAGATTTCTTGGAGATATGGGTTGTATTTTAGCAAGCGTAATTTTTACATATTTCCACCACTACCCCACCAACCACCTTGTGTTTAGCTTCCTATGTTGTAGTTGTTTTGTAAATAACTTTATGCATGTTATATCACATGAACATAACTTGTTACAGCTTCATATGAATTTCTCAGCAGTAACATTGTATGTGAAGGTGTTCACAACTGTACTACACAAATTATTCAAGTGTCGCATTTTTTTTCATGTCTTTTTATCCTTTGTTATTTGTGTACATTTCAAAACAAAATTTTCAGAAATGTATGGTTCTTGCCGTTACATGTACATTATGGCGGTCTCAGCTCCCAGATGGATTGTTTTTGGTTTCATGGTTTACAAACTTATATTCAGGTCTGAATTTCAACTAAGTAGTTTATCACATACAATGTTAAAGTAATTTTGTAAATAACTTTATGCATGTTAGATCATATGAACATAATATTGTTTTCAATACAATTGTCACTTATGTGGCCTGCATCAACAAATAGTTTTCCAGCGTTATTCGTTATGCTCCAATTCTTACTTTACTCCTTACTTTTCTCCTTGCTGTCCTCAATTAAAATTTACAAAACTGTTAATTTGGTAATCTAATTGCTTACATATAATGTACTTAGAGAGCTTGTTATCCTCTCATGCACACTTCATCACAAAGCATATTATTGAAATTTGAACTATTCTGAGAGGGGTGTCAGCATGACTGTTAGTGATTTTTACTGTTCTGAGAGGGGTGTTGCCATGAAAATTTGTGAAATTTGTAATATTCTGTGAGAGATGTCAGCATGATTATTATAGTGATTTGTACTATTGAGAGGGGTGTCAGCATGGTTGTTAGTGTGATTTGTACTGTTCTACGAGGGTTGTAAGCATGGCTTATTGTGATTTGTACTGTTCTCAGTATGTCTGTTGTCAGTTAGAGGCTTATAATATTTGTACATAATCATGATTTTGATTATGATTTAGTTCACAGCTTGTTCTACACCGCAAAAAGATGCTTGGGTCTCATTATGCACTGCAACAATAATCTTAGGTGTAGTGAAGGTAATGCGTACATTCATATGGGTAGTACAGTTAATATTTTGAAGGTGGCATACATGTGGGTAGTACAATTAATACTTTCAAGGTAATGCATACATTCATGTGGGTAGTACAGTTAATACTGTTAAGGTAATGTGTACATATATTTGGGAAATACAGATAATACATTCAGTAAGAGATGGTTTATACATAACTTTACCAAAGTGACTACTTTGTGCGGTCAAAATGTCTTATTTTGGGAAATGTACATTTGTTACGCTCAGCAGCACATGTTGGCCCATCCCTGTGGCACTGTGTATCACATTTACTTGAAAGATGATTAACAGTGGATACATTGATACTCTCTGGGCTATCAGTATCCTACTTATGTTCTTTTATGTTGCATAGGGATAAGTGCTTAGTATCAAATTCATAGTCACAATTACCACCGAGAAGAATGTTAAGATAATTGCACTGATAAAAGTGAAGTTGTGTAAGTCTGTATTAGAGTCCAGGAAAATATTTATGTTTATTTCAGTAATTTAATTTGATTGATAATGGTTTTAAGTCATACAAAGGAATATCAGGGACAAGGAAATAGGTGAAATACCCTTCATTGGGAAATCATATTACAAATGAAATATGATACTGGTACCTGCTTGTTATGATTTGCTTGATTAATCAACGGTTGAAAGGTACTGCTGGCAGTGGTACAGTACGTACATTATGGACTTTTTAAGCTAACTTACAAGAAGTTACAATCTCTGTCAGTGTTATAGTATTTTCATATTTCCTGACAAGTACATTTGGACTGTTTAAGTTTACTTACAAGAAGGTACAAACAGGTCTAAGTCAGTGGATACAGATGGCAGAAAAGTAAGTTTCATTTTCTTTTTTGTCTATTATTTGCCACATGAATTTATTAGACACACATTCTCTCTCTCTCTCTCTCTCTCTCTCATAGAAACCTAAATTTGACTCATTTTGACCTATTATATGGCATTTTAATTTCATGTACTCTCATTTTTCTTCTTTCTCATTCGCTGTCTGTCATTATGAGAAATGTATGTTTGATATTTTTTATGCCCACACTGCTTGCAGATTTTGTTAGCATCGATTATGTGAAACATGTACACATACACTTACTCTCCCAAAAGTGTCAGGTAAATTAAACTTTACTTTGTACACACTTGTCATGAGGTGGAGCTTATTTATAGTGTTATGACATCTTTTACCTGTCTTATTTTCACAAAAACTCAAGTTCTCCACCATTTAACTTTACCTGATTTTGTAAATAACTTGCATCTGGGTTAGACAGAAGCCTATAGATTTCAGGGTCAAATGGTCTAGGTCACTATAAATGAAAGAAAATAAAAAATGGTTTCTGCGCAAGAACAATTTTTTCTACTTCACATGTCTGGACCTATGTAAATAAATGTGTGTGTGTGTGTGTGTGTGTGTGTGTGTGTGTGTGTGTATTTTGGATTTTTAAAGCAGCTTTAACAATTTTTCAGTCAAATAGCTACGATGTCTGAAGTGTGACAGTTTAAAGTGATGTCTAGCACTGGGGCATCATGCTGCAGACATGTAGCATGATGTCCGACTCAGTCACATTATCCTGACACCAGTCTGATCAGTCCTGACAGAGTCTTAATACTGGGCGCCAAGCGAGGCAGCTGCTAGTACCATTTTTTGTAAGTCTTTGGTATGACTCAGCGGGGATTTGATATGATGATGATGTTGGCAAAAAAATTTGAATGGTGATATCATTTGGATTCAAGAGCCCCTCCCCTCCAGTTAAATCCATTTCCAGTTCACTCCAGGAGATATCTAATAATTATAGTACAATTCCATTGATATATTGATTTTCAGATATGGAATTTCTATGAGCTGTACCTTTGACCTCAGCACTTGGCAAAGCACATGTCTTGTCTTTTTCTTGCTTTCTATCTGTCATCATCTATCTTTAGAGTAACCAAATTTAACAGGAAACTTTGACAATAAGGGCTTTCAGATTGATACAAGTTATGCTGATTAGCCATCAAATATGGCTTCCATTGCTAAAAATAGAAAATTCTATCAATGAGTTCTCAAAAACCTCTGAAAAGAATTTGATCAAAACTGACGGGCTTAAAGTCTGTACAAATGATGCATATTTACTATTAAAATATGGCTGTTGCTAATAAAAATTGACATATTTTTAACAAAACCTCTTCTAAAAAGCCATTACAGTACTTGGCCACTTGTTTGAATTTGGCCATTTGACAGAAGCTTGAAGGTTTTTCAGATCTTTACAAATTATGCTAATCCATCTTCATGTATGGCCATCATTACTAAAAATAATAATACATTCAAACAATGCTATCTCAAAAAGCATCTTACAGAATATAGACAACTTTGGCTAAAAGTGTCCTGATGTAGAGGCCCTTCAGTATTGGACAAGTTATACTCTGATGTGAAAATATAAACACTAGAGGCCCTTCATTATGGGACAAGTTATACTCTGATGTGAAAATATAAACACTAGAGGCCCTTCATTATGGGACAAGTAATACTCTGATGTGAAAATATAAACACTAGAGGCCCTTCATTATGGGACAAGTAATACTCTGATATGAAAATATAAACACTAGAGGCCCTTCATTATGGGACAAGTAATACTCTGATATGAAAATATAAACACTAGAGGCATTTCAGTATTGGACAAGTAATACTCAGGTATGAAAATATAAACACTAGAGGCATTTCAGTATTGGACAAGTAATACGCTGATATGAAAATGTAAAGAGGCCCTTCATTATTGGACAAGTAATACTCAGGTATGAAAATATAAACACTGTTGGAGCATTGAAACAGTTGTTTTCATGATGCATGAAATGAACAGCATTGGAAGAATGTTCTACAGAAGCCATCCTACTGCCTTACATATTTTGACCAAGTGCTCTTGCATTTGACTTTTTGGCAGATGCCATAGAGGTGAGCAATCTCAGCCCCGTGTGGGCCTCTTACTTTTGTCATAATAAATTAAATCTGTCAATTCTCTAATGAATGCAAAAGAGTTTTTGCACTGTGCTAATTAATATGCAAAACTTTATGCAGGTTTTGAGTTTATCTGATTTATTCCCCACTGTCCTTCACTTCACCAATACATTTTGCCACCCCTCCATAAGGGCAGTGACATCATACTGGCCAACTGTGAAAGGCCAAGTATAGCATCACAATGTAACACAGAACTGCTGTAAATCAAACTGCTAATCTTATATGACAAATTGGAGTGAATGGTACTGGCACAGATGTACAGTAAAACTCAACTACTTGGCTTAACCCAATGAATTCTCTCTTCTTATGTAATGCATTATTGTATCTACAACACTGATAAACTTTAACTACCAAAAACTAAAAAAAGAAATTGGGCCCATAAAGTGTCGATGTTTTGAAGTTGTAATCTAATTGTTTAATCTAATCTAAAATTAAATGTAAATTAGCTACTTGCTGCTGATAATTTCTGATTCTAGGTTAACAATGATTTTCTATTCCTTATCCTAAGCTTCTTTGTTCAGAACACATCTGCATTGTTCCTGTGATAAACCTTGATAATATAAGTAGGATTACCACAGTCTAGTAATTATGGTCATCAGTGTGATGTGATAATTAGAAGTAGGATTATCACAGTCTAGTAATTATGGTCATCAGTGTGATGTGATAATTAGAAGTAGGATTATCACAGTCTAGTAATTATGGTCATCAGTGTGATGTGATAATTAGACACAGAAGTATCACAGTCTAGTAATTATGGTCATCAGTGTGATGTGATAATTAGACATAGAAGTATCACAGTCTAGTAATTATGGTCATCAGTGTGATGTAATAATTAGACATAGAAGTATCACAGTCTAGTAATTATGGTCATCAGTGTGATGTAATAATTAGACATAGAAGTATCACAGTCTAGTAATTATGGTCATCAGTGTGATGTGATAATTAGAAGTAGGATTATCACAGTCTAGTAATTATGGTCATCAGTGTGATGTGATAATTAGAAGTAGGATTATCACAGTCTAGTAATTATGGTCATCAATGTGATGTGATAATTAGAAGTAGGATTATCACAGTCTAGTAATTATGGTCATCAGTGTGATGTGATAATTAGAAGTAGGATTATCACAGTCTAGTAATTATGGTCATCAGTGTGATGTAATAATTAGAAGTAGGATTACCACAGTCTAATAATTATGGTCATCAGTGTGATGTGATAATTAGAAGTAGGATTATCACAGTCTAGTAATTATGGTCATCAGTGTGATGTAATAATTAGAAGTAGGATTATCACAGTCTAGTAATTATGGTCATCAGTGTGATGTGATAATTAGAAGTAAGATTATCACAGTCTAGTAATTTTGGTCATCAGTGTGATGTAATAATTAGACATAGAAGTATCACAGTTTAGTGATTATGGTCATCAGTGTGATGTGATAATTAGAAGTAGGGTTATCACAGTTTAGTAATTATGGTTATCAGTGTGATGTAATAATTAGACATAGAAGTATCACAGTCTAGTAATTATGGTCATTAATGTTATGTGATAATTAGAAGTAGGATTATCACAGTCTAGTAATTTTGGTTCAGTGTGATGTAATAATTAGACACAGAAGTATCACAGTCTAGTAATTATGGTCATCAGTGTGATGTGATAATTAGAAGTAGGATTATCACAGTCTAGTAATTATGGTCATCAGTGTGATGTGATAATTATTTTAATTGTCTCATAATTTCATTATTGAGGATATTAATTAATTGTACAATCAGCCAGTTGACCTGTTGTAAATATTTTGTACCAACAGTGCTTTTGTTAGGATTCTATAGATCTGTCAGGCATTATGTAATTATGGCTACTCAGAAAATATTTCAGAGCATTCAGTTTTGTTGTTTGACCTGCAAAAGCATGGTAATTATTGGAATACTTCTCCCTGCTCTTACTGAAGAAAAGGCATGGATTATCTGAGACTGCCCATCTATGCACGCTATTACAACTTATCCAAGATGTGAGTCACTTAGGATGTGATTTTGGTTGTCTGTGTGTGATAATTGCACATTGAATCTTGAGTTTTGAGTCACTCCCTTCAGTCAGGGAATCCAAGACAGTTGTGTTAGAGTGGAGGTGGAGTTTAGGTTCAACAGGTGCAGGGATGTGTTGCAATGTTGAACAATTCTAGTATTTCTACTCCAGTTCAAGTTCAATTGTAACCCATTAGAGTGCTGTACTTGAGTAAATTGGTATGACAATGAAACAGACTCCAGTTCCTCCCGCACTAAATTGTTTGGAATGAATCTTAGTGGTTGACATAGGCTGCAATCTTACCAAAACCTCCATCTCCCCCCCACCCCTTACCTACCCTCCCCCCCAGGTATACCACATGATTTTGTGTATGTGCTCAAAACTTTGAAAATCTACAATCCACTCACATAAGGAGCTGGTTAATCAAAGGCTTTAGTCATCACGTTTGCATCCACATGTATCTCATCCATACATCCAAGTATCTCCATCCATACATTCAAGTATCTCCATCCATACATCCAAGTATCTCCATCCATACATTCAAGTATTTCCATCCATACATTCAAGTATCTCCATCCATACATTCAAGTATTTCCATCCATACATTCAAGTATCTCCATCCATACATTCAGGTATTTCCATCCATACATCCAAGTATCTCCATCCATACATTCAAGTATCTCCGTCCATACATCCAAGTATCTCCATCCATACATCCAAGTATTTCCATCCATACATTCAAGTATCTCCATCCATACATCCAAGTATCTCCATCCATACATTCAAGTATTTCCATCCATACATTCAAGTATTTCCATCCATACATCCAAGTATCTCCATCCATACATCCAAGTATTTCCATCCATACATTCAAGTATCTCCATCCATACATCCAAGTATCTCCATCCATACATCCAAGTATTTCCATCCATACATCCAAGTATCTCCATCCATACATCCAAGTATCTCCATCCATACATTCAAGTATTTCCATCCATACATTCAGGTATCTCCATCCATACATTCAGGTATCTCCATCCATACATCCAAGTATCTCCATCCATACATCCAAGTATTTCCATCCATGCATTCAAGTATTTCCATCCATGCATTCAAGTATCTCCATCCATACATTCAAGTATCTCCATCCATACATTCAAGTATCTCCATCCATACATTCAAGTATTTCCATCCATACATTCAGGTATTTCCATCCATACATCCAAGTATCTCCATCCATACATCCAAGTATTTCCATCCATACATCCAAGTATTTCCATCCATACATCCAAGTATTTCCATCCATACATTCAAGTATTTCCATCCATACATTCAAGTATTTCCATCCATACATCCATATGCCTCTCCATCTATCATAGGTGTCAACCCCTTGAGATGAAAACCTGTATGCCAGACCAATAAAAACCTTACAAAGAGCAAAAATAACCTTACATAAAAAAATGTATTCATACATTATATAAGATCAACAGTTTTAAAAGAACAAATGCTATACACAAAGTATTTTTGCACATATTTACATAATTATTTACATTTCTGAAACTTTATTTCATTCTTTTTACTTATAACACTATCATCTTCCTGCTTTGGCTGAGCAAAGAAGCTTTTGATGGATGCTGCCTTCTTCATTTCAAAATTTCTTTTATGTAGTTTTGTCCAGAAGTGTCCCTCCAGATTATATATGCCTGACGCCACCACTTTAATGTCTTTACTGCATATTTTGCAAAAAGCATGGGAAGATCCCAACTTGGATACATCCACAATGCCAGGGAAGATTTTAATCCAATCAGCTTGAAACTTGCCACAACCTCTGTCAGTGTCTTCAAGCTTGCGTTTCTTCGAGTTAGGCTCAGCCATTTGATGGATGGAATATTTCAACTAGATGAAAGAAATAAAAAAATTAATTAAAAAATTTAGATTTGACATGTGATAGAGGAAAATCTCCCAATTACAAATGTGTTACAAATTTATATTTTTCCCCATAAACCCCAATATATTACGCCAGGAGCTATCCAAAAATTGAAATCTAAAGATAAAACAAAATCGACAAAGTAGCAGTCCAGAAGTTTATACCTCGTAAGCTGTTGATCGTTTCTATTAAAATTGCATATCTGGTGTTTGAAAAGTTATGAAATTGCTATATGGTGTGCTGATTTTGGTCAAAAACTTGATATAAATTGGCAGTGTTATATATTTTTGAGCCATGAGAATGACGTCACTCAGTATCTGTACTACTTCCATCATTATGGCAATGCATCTTCATGTTTGCATTACATATCTAACAAACTTAATTCAAAACTATGACAGCACAATACAATGCCAGTGCTGAATTCAGCAGACTATTTATTTTTAATTACTATATTGTTAAAAATTTTAATAAATGGACTTTATCTCCACACAGAAAAGTCAGATGAATTATGGTTACACCAACATGACTGCTATACTGTGTAAAGTATGAAAATTGATGTAAAAGTTATGCAATTACTAGTAATAAGTATAAATAATAAAAAAGTAATGTATAGAATAAGAAAACATACTTACTACACAGGTAGTTAGTCAATATAAGAAATAAGAGTGAGCATCAAATTTCAGAGCAATAAACGACGAGATCTTCATACACAGGAGTTGAACCATGAAAGGAAACTCATTTCATTATCAAAGGAAAAGTGCAGTTTTGAGTATGATTTGATTGATTGTTTTGGGCCACCCTGATCTCGTTGAATTCTTGTTTTTAAAAAAATTATGTCCAGAGCCCCACATGCACACAAAACAAATTAAAAAAATTAAAAGCAAAAAAAACATTTTGTATGAAAAACCGTACAAAAACGGTTGTACCGCCATACACTGACGAAAATGGAAAAAAAACATACAAATTACGGGTAAACTGTACAAGCTGACACATATGTATACATCCATATGCATCTCCATCCATACATCCAAGCATCTCCATCCATACATCCAAGTATCTCCATCCATTCATCCATGTATCTCCATCCATACATCCGAGTACCTCCATCCATACATCCTGGTATCTCCATCCATTCATCCAGGTATCCATCCACATATCGAAGTATCTCCATTCTTACCTCCAAGTATCTTCATCCATACATCCAAGTATCTCCATTTATATGTATCTCCATCCATACATCCAGGTATCCATTGATATATCCAAGTATCTGCATCCTTGAATCCAAGTATCGTCATCCATACAATGTATGGATGAAGATACTTGGATGTATGGATTCCAAGTATCTCCATCCATATATCCAGGCATTTCCATCCATACATCCAAGTATCTCCATCCTTGAATCCAAGTATCTTCATCGATACAATGTATGGATGGAGATACTTGGATGTATGGATTCCAAGTATTTCCATCCATACATCCAAGTTATCTCCATCCATACATCCATATGTATCTCCATCCATACATCCAGGTATCTCCTTCCATACATCCAGATATCTCCATCCATACATCCAAGTATTTCCATTCATGCATCCAAATATCTCCATCCATACATCCAAGTATTTCCATCCATACATCCAAGAATCTCCATCCATGCATCCAAGTATCTCCATCCATGCATCCAAGTATTTCCATCCATACATCCAAGTATCTCCATCCATACATCCAGATATCTCCATCCATACATCCAAGTGTCTCCATCCATACATCCAAGTATTTCCATCCATACATCCAGGTATCTCCATCGATACATCCAAGAATTTCCATCCATACAGCCAAGTATTTCCATCCATACATCCAAGTATCTCCATCCATGTATCCAAGTATTTCCATCCATACATCCAGGTATCTCCATCCATACATCCAAGAATTTCCATCCATGCATCCAAGTATTTCCATCCATGCATCCAAGTATTTCAATCCATACATCCATCCATCCATACATCCAAGTATCTCTATCCATATACTACCCAGGTATCTACACCCTGAATTAAAGTCCATGTTCATGTTCATGTATTTAGATTAAGCTCAGTGTTAAATGTTTTAAATATTTTAACAAAATAAAAAGGGGCGGGGGGTGGATTTGACAAAAAATGAGTCTCATGTTCTACTTTTTTTAAAATCACAGATGCTGTTTGTCTGGTACATTAGGAATCAATCATTTAATTTGGTTGGGAAGTTTTTTAATTCTTTATTTAAAGATATATCTTTTGGCTCCTCCACCCAAAAATTTTAAAAATAGTCTTGCATTGATATGTGGTAAAATAAGTAATTATATCATTACATGAGTTTAAAATAATTAAGTATCATGAAGCAAAAAAGACAAAAATGTCACAGTTCAAAGAAAATCCTAGGACCCTCTGAAAAAAATTAAATGTCCAATCCCTGATACCAAATCAGGTCTTGATCTAAGCTGTTAATATACAGAGGTAAATATATGGTAGCCAGGTTAATAAAGCAAGGTGATCAATGCATTATCATCTTAGTACAATAATAAGGTAATAGATTTTCTTTTCAGTTCATTAGTGTTCATTCAAGGAGAAGGTGGATTAACACCTTATGTTACAAAACTCCTGCAGATTTTGAAGTTGGTAGGTTTTTATTTGGTAAAGTATCCTGAATTTTGAATAGATATGCAACTTCTGGTGAAATTTAAAAAAAAAAATAATCAAAACTGCAATACAATTGTAGTAAAATCGAGAGTTGATTCATGGTTACAAGGAAACACATATCCACTATGGAATGCATACCAGACATCTTGCAAATTTTGTTACCACTACTCCTCCTGAATAGATGACCATATCAACATGGGATTTTCACCAAAAGACTTCTTATGATGTCTAATTGATCCTTGATGAAAATGGTACTGATGTAATGTCCAGTATGCCCACCACAGCAGCCATCTTGAAAATCTTGTTATTGCTACTTCTGTGCAATTGATGGTCATACTGACACAGGATTTTCACCACAAAACTTCTTATGATATTTATTTCGTCCTACATAAAAATGGTTTCCTGTAGATATCCAGTATGGCTGTCACAATGAATGTTTTGAAAATCATGTCAGCAATTCTCATGAATGGATGGACATATTGACATGGGCTGTTCACCAAAAGTCTTCTAATGGTGTCTAGTTTGTCTTAAATGAAAATGGTGCCAATCTTATATTGAGTATGGCTGCCATATCAGCTAACTTAAAAATCTTGTTGCTCAGGAATATCAGAGATAGTTTCAACACTCAGTAGTTAAAAAGAAGAATTGGTCTTACTTTGAATTTTTTTCAGATTCTTTTTGGACAGTAGGGCATTAGTCACTTTTGAGTAACTCTGTTTAATCTGGTGTCCATAACAAGTGACACAGTTGTTCACTGCAAGTTAGTTCCTTTCTACATAGAAGACAGTGGCTGGTCTACTTTCTGATATCCATGCTGTTGTTTACTATATTGAACCTGTTACCTATTACCCTTGGATGGAAAAGACACCCAATTATACAAGCATTCCCTTTAGACAGAAAAGTCACCCAATTATGCATGCATTCCCCTTGGAAAGAAAAGACACTGGACAGAAAAGACACTGAATTATGCATGCATTCTCATTGGACAGAAAAGACACTGAATTTTGCATGAATTCTCCTTGGACAGAAAAGACACTGAATTACATGCATTCCACTTGGACAGAAAGGACACCCATTTATGCATGCATCCAACTAATCTATAACTTATGGAGGCTTTTGAAACAAACTATTGGTATAATCCAATCTTCACAGTGTGATGCCACTTGCCAGAAAATTCTGTTAATTGTCATAACATCTATGGACTTTCAGTTGATGTATTAACATGGGTTGAAATACCTTTGAGCTTGTCAGGTGAAATGGTTCAGTTGTGTTGGATCCAATCATATCTCTCTCAGGGAGTTCTTTCTTTGTACAATTCTTGCTAGCAAAACTTTTCTACAGTAATTTTTGCCAGGTAGCAAAACCATAAAACATTCAGCATGTGCTACAGAACATTTTGAAGCCTGTCAATGTAGGATACATTACAGCATTGGTTCTAAATTTTATGTTTAAAGCAAGTTGACTTTTGATATCATAGTTTTATGTGACAAGTACATACAGGTTTGTTGTTTTAAATGATCTAATTCCTGTATCAGCTGTTTCTTGAAATATTTCAAACAGCTAACACATGAATTAGTTGATTTTAAGATAGATCTCAACTTTAATTGAAAATCAAAACATCTTACAAAGTTGATTATTTCATTATGGTATTTATGCCCCACTATCACAGTTGTAGGGGCATCCGTCCATCACACCTTGGTTAAGGTTTCCATTTAGGTCAGTTTCGGCTGAGCATCTGTGTTCCATCATCACGTTATTCTTCATACTTTTTTCTAGACTTGTTTACCATTCATATAACCCTCCATTTTGAAAAGAAACATTATATCTCAAATTATCAGAAATCTATATATGTAGTTATACTGAGTGAATTCAGAAATGTAAATTAACTGGTTATGGTTAATATCGAGTGATGCCTGATTTATTTACACCAGTTTAACCAGTTTTTTTTTTTTTTGTATCCAAAGATAATAATAATAATAATAATAATAATAATAATAACTTTCATGAGGGTAATTCAGTTGGTTCACAAATTATTGCCTTAAACCCTCCACCATATTCTACCTGATTTGAACTGATCAATATTAGAAGAGTAAGTTGGAACATATATGTATTATGCAGTGATTAGTGTCTGCTGTGTACTTCTGTACCAAATAGCAATGACTCTTTGTTGACAGTGACTGTACCAGATATATGTAACAGTGACTCTTTGTTGACAGTGACTGTACCAAATACATGTAACAGTGACTATTTGTTGACAGTGACTGTACCAAATACATGTAACAGTGACTCTTTGTGTTGACAGTGAAAGGACATTATTTTACAAAGCTACAGGTCATAGTCAGTGAAATTTACATAGCATTTTAACTGGACAAGAATGAAAATGGCATTAATGTAAGTTTATTTCACTGTTTTAGTTACATTTCTAATTAAGGCTTTGTAAGAATAAAGATACAGTTTTCAGGGAAGTGCTATCCTTACTGAATTTTCTTCACTTTTACTATTTTCTTGACATTTTTTTTCAAGCAGGGTAATATCTATCAACTCATTATATGTAAACATGAAAGTTGCATCTTGGCATGAAATATTCATTCTTGTTTGGTAATTTTCATAGCTGGGTGAACTGGTACCCTTGTTAAATAAAACTGTCCAAAAAGAAAACTATTATGGTTATTACGAAAACTAAAAGCAAACAGTTAAATGATTTCCTCTGAAAAGCCACTGAACAAAAACAGAGCAAGTATAACATCCTGGCATGATGTGCTTTTGATATTTTACAAGATGTTGCTGACTTTACTAAAATAGAAAAACCTCTAAATTTTATACAAAATGTTGCTGACTTTGCTAAAATAGAAAAACCTCTAAATTTTATACAAAATGTTGCTGACTTTGCTAAAATAGAAAAACCTTTAAATGATTTCCTCTGAGAACTTCGGTACAAAGTTTGACCAAATTTGACAGAAAGCTTCCTTGCATGAAGGACTTGCACATTTATAAAAATGAATACAAAAATATGGTGGTGAGCTGCCATCAATCTGACCACCATTTCTAAAATTAAAAACTTATCCAAACATTTCCTAATAGAATTTGACCAAATTTGACAGGAAATATCATGGCCTGAACGGTTTTCATGTTTGTACAAATGATGATGAACTGCCATCAGTTATGGCCACCATTACAAATGATGATGAACTGCCATCAGTTATGGCCACCATTACTAAAATTAGATAAATCTTCAAAATACTCCTAACCAAATTTGACAGAAACCTTGTTGGCATAAAGGGTTTTCAAGTTTATGTAAATGATGATGAGCCGAAAGGTAAATATATAGTGCCTCTGGTCGACCGACTGTCCCTGTTTCTCATTTCCTATCCTAGCACTTTTTTCCTCCCATGGTAAAAAGAAAATTCCTGCAATGGATTTGTGCCTCTAACTGAGTCAGTTTTGCCCAGTACTTTGAAGCATGTGTGTGTGATTTGGATTTTTAATGTAGCTCTATTTTTTAGTCATATTGCTGTAATGTCTGCAATGTGGCACTTTAGAGTGATGTCTAGCACTAAGGCATCATGCCACAGACATGTAGCATGATGTCCCACCCAGTCACATTATCCTGACACCAGGTCAACCAGTCCTAACATTAACCTCTAATGCTGAGTCCCAAGTGAGGCAGTACATTGTTCTGAGCCTTTGGTTTGACTCAGCCAGAACTGGAACCCATAACCTCCTGCATCCAAGGCAGATTCTCTAACCACTTAGGCCACTGGAGTAACTTTGAAGCACTTAGTATACTATATATACTAATCATTGTAGTATATATATTTATATATATAGATGAAATCATATGGACAACGCTCTTTTGCCTACCAGGGCCCAGCAACGTGGAACGAATTGCCCACTGCACTTAGACACAAAGACACAGTGATCTCATTCAAGAGCGCTCTTAAAACTCACCTATTTCAACTGCAAGAACAGGCTTAAAGACCTAATAATGTATCCTTGCCTTAAATATTTACAGCATATTTTCTGTTTCTACTTTCGTGGTGTTTGTTTTTATTTTTGTAATCATATCATTATATATGTTTTTTTATTTTTTAAGTGTTGTCAAATGTTGTAAAGCGCATAGAGCTTCTAAAGATTAGGCGCTATACAAAGTCCTCATTATTATTATTATTATTATTATATATATATATATATATATATATATATATATATATATATAAAGAATACAAATCATATGGCGAATAACAGCCCTTTCAAGCGCACTGGATCTAGCTCAGTCAATCTCAGTCTGGGACTGACTGAGATAAATGCAATAAACTGACGACGAACAGTGCAAAACTAGTATCTAACTAGCCTGAGTGCTTTCGACTGTTAATGAGTCTTTTTCAAAGGCATATACAAAACATAGATGAAACAAACAAATAAAAAACAAAAACTGTTGTGTTTGCAAAACTCTACATGGTTGTTTCTACATGAATTAAACCCTTAAATGTATTATGTCTCAACCAGCCTATATCAACATGTTGTGGATACTGGAAAATATTTGTATAAAGCTAGAAATCGATGAGCCATAGCGACATCTATTACTTTGTGTACATTTATGAAAGCGAAATTATATCCCGGATATTTCATTCTTATAGTAGTAATTGAAGGCTACTAAGAAAATTTAGAAAAGTTTTGAAAAGAAAATGTGTCGGCTGCAAAGGATAATTCCACTTGTGCATGGCTGTCTTTTTCTAGTCTTCTTGGTTTAAACCGCTTGGTTTCAATGTTCTAAGGCAGCGTATCCAGTGAGATTCCTTTTCCTTCCTGGTTTTGGAACTCCAGTTGGGTTTGTTAGCAGTTGCGATAAGTGTTATATCACTGAAAGTGTGGCCAGGGGAGGAGAAGTGTCCTGCGGCCGGGCATCTGTACAGCTTTTTTGTCATCCAATCTGATCTATGAAGGTTGATCCTTTTGTGTAGCTTTTCAGTTTCTCCGACATACTGAAGGCTACAGATCTTACATGTGATGAGATAAATTACATTCTCTGTTTTGCACGTTTTGTTTGGACTATGTATGTTTAGTTTTTCTCTAGTCACTGTGCTAGTAAATGTCCTGGTCTCTATCATATGTTGACAGGTTTCATCTTTTGTCGCCACAGGTGCCAGATTGGCTAGGGTGGTCTTGACTAGTGATTGGTGTTAGCTTCGCATTGACTATGATGTCCTTGAGGTTTTTTGGTCTCCGGTAGGCTACTACAGGTTTGTTTGGAAGGATTAGCTTTAGTACGTCTGATGATTCCACGATGGGCCAGTGTTTCGCGATGATTTTACCTACTTTGGGATTGGCTGGATGGTAGGTCAGGATAAATGGTATCCTATCAGCCTTTTCCTTCTTTCCATATTTTAGTAGGTCATTGCAGTTTGTTTGTTTGGCCCTTTGGGTTGCCTCCGCAATCAGGCCTTTGTCGTAGCTTTGGTAAATTAAATGTTTAGATAGCTCTTCAGACCTTTCTAGGAATGTTTCATCGTCAGAGCAAATTCTGCATATCCTCAGTGCCTGGCTATATGGAATGTTCCTAATGCAGTGTGTTGGATGACAGCTGGTTGGGAGGAGATACTGGTGTTTGTCGGTTGGTTTCGAGTAGATGTCTGTATGTAGTTTGTTTTCCACCAGTCTGGTTGTTGTGTCCCAGAAAATGTGGTTTGAGTTGGAGATTTCTGCCATGAATTTTATTAAAGGATGGATGTTGTTTACCTTTGATATGAAGTCATCCAGACTTTCACTTCCATGTTGCCACTTCATTTCTATATCATCGATAAAGCGTACCCACTGGTATGGTGTAAGTTCAACCGATGCTAAAAGCTGACCCTCCAGTTTTCCCATAAAAATGTTAGCATACGAAGGGGCCATTTTTGTACCCATTGATTTGGAGGTAGTTTTCTTCATTAAATTCAAAGTTATTGAGTTTTAGGAGAAGCTCCAGGAGTTGGACTAGGAAGTGGATTGTTTACAGTTCTTGTTTCCCATGCTTCTCTACAGACCCGTATCCCTTCGTTGTGCGGTATGTTAGTATACAAAGATGTGACGTCTAAGGAAACAAGTAATGTATCTGGCATTACTTGCCCCTTCATCAGTTTATTGCATTTATATATATATATATATATATATATATATATATATATATATATACACCTACCCAAATTTTAAAAACCAATGCAGTAGGAAACACACATATTTTTATCTGCCATCAAATATAGACATCAAGAGTAAAAACAGAGCATTTGAAATGACTTCTTCTCGAAAAACTCCTAAGACAATTTGGTCAAAATTGACAGAAAGCATCCTGGCATAAATGGTTGTACAGGTCATGCCGATTCACCATATGGCCACCATTGCCAAAAATCTATAAATCTTTAAAGAACCAGTTCTCAAAAACTGCTAAATTGAATTTTCAGAATTTTTAAACGAAGCATTCTAGCCTGAAGTACCTTTAAAATTTATCAAAATGTTACTAATCCACCATGAATAAGGCTGCCATTACTAAAAATAGAAAAGCATTTAGACACATTTTTCTAAAGAAAGACTCCTGGACAAAATTGACCAACTGTGAAAGAAAGCATCCTGGCATTAACTTGAATATGTAATAATACCATGAACAGTAACATAAGTCATATACTTGAATATCTAATAATATTAGGAACAGTAACACAAAGTCATTGACTTGAATATGTAATATTATAACAGTAACAGAAGTTATAAACTTGAATATGTATGTGAAATTATAAACAGTAACACAAGTCATGAATTTGAATATCTAATAATACTATGAACAGTAACACAAAGTCATTGACCTGAATATGTAATACCTGTCGTGTGAGACTGTTGCTATGAAACACCACCTGTCTTGAGAGACCAGGTTCTCCTTGCACAGATGTATTGGTTATATAGTGTTATGACCTGTCACGAGAGACCACCTGTCTTGAGAGACCATTAGTTTTTGGCAGAAGGGGTGGTCTTTCAAGATAGGCTTTACTGTATTAGGAACAGTAACAAAAGTCATGACTCTGAATATGTAATATTAGGAACAGTAACAAGTCATGAATTTCAATATGTAATATTAGGAACAGTATCACAAGTCATGAACTTCAATATGTAATATTAGGAAAAGTAACACAAATCATGAACTTCAATTTGTAATATTAGGAACAGTAACAAGTCATGAACTTCAATATGTAATATTAGGAACAGTAACACTAGTCATGAACTTCACTTTGTAATATTAGGAACAGTAACACTAGTCATGAACTTCACTTTGTAATATTAGGAACAGTAACACTAGTCATGAACTTCAGTATGTAATATTAGGAACAGTAACACTAGTCATGAACTTCAATATGTAATATTAGGAACAGTAACACAAGTCATGAACTTCAATATGTAATATTAGGAACAGTAACACTGGTCATGAACTTCAATATGTAATATAAGTCATGAACTTCAATATGTAATATTAGGAACAGTAACACAAGTCATGAACTTCAGTATGTAATATTAGGAACAGTAACACTAGTCATGACCTTCAGTATGTAATATTAGGAACAGTAACACTAGTCATGAACTTCAGTATGTAATATTAGGAACAGTAACACAAGTCATGAACTTCAATATGTAATATTAGGAACAGTAACACAAGTCATGAACTTCAATATGTAATATTAGGAACAGTAACACAAGTCATGAACTTCAATATGTAATAATAGGAACAGTAACACAAGTCATGAACTTCAATATGTAATATTAGGAACAGTAACACTAGTTGTTGTTGTTGCTGTTGGGCTTAACGCCATTTTTCAGCACACGATAGACTATACATGGCGGCCAGTATTAATGGTGGAGGAAGAAACCGGGAAATCTCCGGAAAGAATCACCAACCCACGAGAAGCTACTGGCAAGCTCTCTCACATATCAGTAACACTAGTCATGAACTTCAATATGTAATATTAGGAACAGTAACACTAGTCATGAACTTCAATATGTAATATTAGGAACAGTAACACTAGTCATGGACTTCAATATGTAATATTAGGAACAGTAACACTAGTCATGAACTTCAATATGTAATATTAGGAACAGTAACACTAGTCATGAACTTCAATATGTAATATTAGGAACAGTAGGACTAGTCATGAACTTCAATATGTAATATTAGGAACAGTAAGACTAGTCATGAACTTCAATATGTAATATTAGGAACAGTAAGATTAGTCATGAACTTCAATATGTAATATTAGGAACAGTAACACAAGTCATGAACTTCAATATGTAATATTAGGAACAGTAACACAAGTCATGAACTTCAATATGTAATATTAGGAACAGTAACACAAGTCATGAACTTCAATATGTAATATTAGGAACAGTAACACAAGTCATGAACTTCAGTATGTAATATTAGGAACAGTAACTCAAGTCATGAACTTCAGTATGTAATATTAGGAACAGTAACACAAGTCATGAACTTTAATATGTAATATTAGGAACAGTAACACTAGTAGTAGTTGTTGTTGTTGTTGTTGGGCTTAACGCCATTTTTCAGCACACGATAGACTATACATGGCGGCCGGTATTAATGGTGGAGGAAGAAATCGGGAAATCTCCGGAAAGAACCACTGACCCACGAGAAGCTACTGGCAAACTCTCTCACATATCAGTAACACTAGTCATGAATTTCAATATGTAATATTAGGAACAGTAACACTAGTCATGAACTTCGATATGTAATATTAGGAAAAGTAACACAAATCATGAACTTCAGTATGTAATATTAGGAACAGTAACACTAGTCATGAACTTCAATATGTAATATTAGGAACAGTAACACTAGTCATGAACTTCAATATGTAATATTAGGAACAGTAACACAAGTCATGAACTTCAATATGTAATAATAGGAACAGTAACACAAGTCATGAACTTCAATATGTAATATTAGGAACAGTAACACTAGTTGTTGTTGTTGTTGTTGGGCTTAACGCCATTTTTCAGCACACGATAGACTATACATGGCGGCCAGTATTAATGGTGGAGGAAGAAACCGGGAAATCTCCGGAAAGAATCACCAACCCACGAGAAGCTACTGGCAAGCTCTCTCACATATCAGTAACACTAGTCATGAACTTCAATATGTAATATTAGGAACAGTAACACTAGTCATGAACTTCAATATGTAATATTAGGAACAGTAACACTAGTCATGGACTTCAATATGTAATATTAGGAACAGTAACACTAGTCATGAACTTCAATATGTAATATTAGGAACAGTAACACTAGTCATGAACTTCAATATGTAATATTAGGAACAGTAAGATTAGTCATGAACTTCAATATGTAATATTAGGAACAGTAAGACTAGTCATGAACTTCAATATGTAATATTAGGAACAGTAACACAAGTCATGGACTTCAATATGTAATATTAGGAACAGTAACACAAGTCATGAACTTCAATATGTAATATTAGGAACAGTAACACAAGTCATGAACTTCAATATGTAATATTAGGAACAGTAACACTAGTCATGAACTTCAATTTGTAATATTAGGAACAGTAACACAAATCATGAACTTCAGTGTGTAAACAGCAATACAAGTCATGAACTTGAATATGTAATATAATAAAAGCAATAGTTTTCAGCTGCTTGAATAACAAGACATTGAAGTTCTTATTTATCCAAGTGAAACAAAATCATCTTTTTCATTTTGGGAAAGGACAGTTTCATGTTTGTCGGGTGAGAAGAAGTCCTCTGATTCTTCAAAAATACAGATAGCTTGAAACATATATCCTTACTCTGATTTGTCAAGACAGAAAGGAACTAATTTCAAACCATTATAATAGTTTAATTTGTTTGACTTTGAATAAAAGAAAATGAAATATCCTGGTTGGAAAGATAATCTGAGGCCCTTCTCCCACCTCTGAAATTAAATGATTGGTCCCATAGATGCTGTTCTATTTCTTTAGCAAACCAGCAGCAGTAATAGTAATAAAGTAATGTACATTTGTAAGTCAACAATACCATGAAAAACAAAAAAGTAATTTTCTTCCCTAAGTACCACTGATTATCTTGTGAGTGACTTCAAATAAAAACTCTTTGTCAGTCTAACAACAAAATATTAAATACCAGAAAACTGAAGATTGAATGCTGCCAGATAAACGCTCGTCCAAATTTGATTACCACCAGATAAATGCTCTTCTAAAATTGATTACCTTGGAAGAAAATTGTCACCAAATTTGGCCAATGTTGTGTGGAGTAATATACAAGAATATCCATTTTGTTGACAGTTTCATCTCTAACGAGGGTGATTTGGCAGTGATTCAAACCCCATATTGCTAGTTTTGGTGATCTTGACAGGCTATTAGGAAAGATAATTAGGACAGGCTAATACACTTTGATGAATGCACATCACACTAATAATCTCAGTAATGGTATGTTTCAGTCTTGGCTTGTATTGGGATAATGTTACATGTTACAATGTTACTGGCTATTTGCTTATTAGATTCACAGTGACAAAGTCCACCACAAAATTGGATTCATGTACTTCATTACAAAGTGGTAATACAGTAAGGTGGTATGCTCTGTGGCTGCCATGGACAGTGTTATAATGAGGGAGTATTGTATGTACCATGTACTTTATTATGTGGTTTTACAATAAGGTGGTATATTCTATGGCTGCCATAGACAGTGTTATAATGAGGGAGTACTTATTTTGTACTTTATTAAGTGGTCTAACAGTAAGGTGGTATACTCTATGGCTGCCATAGACAGTATTATAATGAGGGAGTATTGTACGTATCATATACTTTATTAGGCGGTCTTATAATAAGGTGGTATACTCTATGGATGCCATAGACAGTGTTATAATCAGGAAGTATTGTATGTATCATGTACTTTATTAGATGGTCTTATAATAAGGTGGTATACACTATGGCTGCCGTAGACAGTGTTATGTTGAGGGAGTACTGTATCTTGTACTTTATTAGATGGTCTTATAATAAGGTGGTATACTCTATGGCTGCCATAGACAGTGTTACAATAAGGGAGTACTGTATCTTGTACGTAATTAGGTGGTCTTACAGTAAGGTGGTATACTCTGTGGCTGCCATAGATGGTGTTATAATGAGGGAGTACTGTATTTATTTTTAGACATTTTGCCTCTATTTTGCCATAGTCTGCAGTGAGACATACAGTATTCATTTTTATTCATCTGTCCTGTACAACTGTCTGTCTGTCTGTTTGTCCTGTATGTTACAGATGTGTTATTTTGTGCATTAACATTTAGAAGAAAATTGGATCTAAAGTAAATTTGGTGCAGAGCTTGAATCAAGGAGAAATAGGACAAATTTTATTTTTATCCATGTTCATCCAAAGTTTGACTGAGTTATGGCTCAAGTTTGACTTAGTCCACCCTTGCATTTTGAATTAAGGTTTCAGTGAATTCATTTATACCATGTGGGCAGGGTAACTGAATTCATTTATACCATATGAGTAAGGTAAATGTCAATTCATTTATACCATATGGACAGGGTCAGTGAATTTATTTATACCATATGGGCAGGGTAAGTGAATTCATTTATACCATATAAGCAAGGTAAGTGTCGATTCATTTATACCATATAGAGCAGGGTCAGTGAATTAATTTATACCATATGGGCAGGGTAAGTGAATTCATTTATACTATATGAGCAAGGTAAGTGTCGATTCATTTATACCATATGGGCAGGGTCAGTGAATTTATACCATCTGGGCAGGGTAAGTGAATTCATTTATACCATATGGGCAGGGTAAGTGAATTCATTTATACGATATGGGCATGGACATGATAGTCAATTTTTGCACATATATCCCTGTATAATGTACTCCCAATTATGGATATTCAAAAACTCAGATATACTTTTATTATGGATTTTTATGTTCTAGATCTTGCTCTCATTTAACTTTAGTCTTCACCCATAATTTACCAGTGTTTGTAATATTTTCATCATTTGCAGAATTATTTAATTTTCTTTTTAAGTGATAATTGAAGATGTTGAGAGAAGGACATGATTTAATGTGAGAGAACATTGTATTCTCTTACAGCATTTAGTATAGAATCATGTTGATGCAAAATTGTAATTTCTTAGTGATTTCTTTGGCTTACATTGTTAAAACTAAGAAAATGTGACAAGATTGGGCACCGTTATAAACCATTTTTGAAGAAAGTTACCATTCTATGGTTATATCATCTAGTTGTTAAGAGTTTTGCTTTCTAGTCTCCCTCAGGATTTTTTCAGCCAAAGCAGATCACATTGCACTAGTAACAATGCACCTTGCTGCATTTTGTATTTTTCTGTGTTCCATTTCACATGTTGTTAGTTAAAAATGAAGTTAAAACTTAGATTTGTTCTAATATCAGTGTATCTTTTTAAGACAATGCCATTGTTTTTTCATCTTGCATATTGTGCCACTTTGTATCTGTTCACCTTCTTAGTTCAGCATACAAGCTGAGTGATTTTATGATGATATCCCCAGAGTGAGTTTATGGTGTTATACCCAGAGTGAGTTTATGGTGATATACCCAGAGTGAGTTTATGGTGATATACACATAGTGAGTTTATGATGATATACCCAGAGTGAGTTTATGGTGATATAGCCAGAGTGAGTTTATGGTGATATACCCAGAGTGAGTTTATGGTGATATACCCAGAGTGAGTTTATGATGATATACCCAGGAGTTTATGATGATGTACCCAGAATAAATTTATGGTGGTTTAAGCATCATCTTAGGCCTTTTCTGACAAGTAGTAATATAAATTGTGTACAGTCAATTTCATCTTACCTCTTTTGTCAAATGTATGTCATTTGTGAATTATTTTTTTTTTTATATCTGTGAAACCCACAACTAATTATACCTGTCCAGTAATTTATCTTTATCAGCACTGAATAAATCATCAAATGATATATGTTGGTGATCCATAAAATTGCTAGTGGCTATCCAAACTTTCAGAAAGCAGTTAATTTGTTCCATTCAAGACACATATGTTGCATTTGAAAATTTAGAGGCAATACCATATTAGAAGGCTGCATGAAAATGGCAATTTCTCAAACTACTAATGTTGTCTCCTACAATATAATAAATACTTTTTACAGGTTAAAAATATCAGCACAAAATTAATAAATAAAAACCTCTTGAAGACAACTTAAAATAAAAGCTTTTTATATTTTTTATACATTTTATTCTTAATCTTGGTATCGGTGTTGTTAATTGCAGGTCATACTTGATGTAGCCATTATGATTGGACATGAGAATGAGATACCTAGATATTTACTAATCATAATGGTCTCCTGCGACTGTTTTTATTGCTTCTTATTTAAGATTAAGTTATTCATTTTTTTTCTAGCAAGGGGACTTGTATGTTACTGTAAACAGATTTTAGTGTTGAATAAGAATAGAAGTTAGGTTCGAAGTTTAGACTGGTTTCAGAGACTTGTTGAAGATATGATTTAAACTCAGAACTACCTTTAAACCAGTCTATATTGCTGCAATTTCAGTGCTCATTCAACACAAAAAGTTCTCTTGAAAAATCTAAGTACATCTGGATGGGAAATCTGAAAGACTTTTTATTAAATACCCAGCATTCATAAGTTTGGTCACAAAGGGCAAATTATACCTCAAAGGTTCTTCATATTTATTTATTATTCTGTGCCATATTTGTTATAGTCAACAAATTTGCTGCACAATTATATGGGTAGATATGGTACTGTGGTATTAAACAATTTAATTGTAAAATGGTTCTGAAAGAAACCATGTGATTCATTAATGAAATTATGTAATGGATGTTTTAATAATAATTGTTAATGTAGAAAAAAATAGGTTGTGGGGGGTTTGTGGGGGGCATGTTATAGCACTGCAACACAATGATGGTTATTTTGTGCTGATGCAAGTAGTGTAAGTGCAGACAAACCATGGTAATCAATCCAGTCTAATCTGATCACGGGAACTGAACCCACATGCCCTCCATGTTTTGTGTCAAATGCCTTAATCATAGAACCCCTGTGTCTCTGCTGTCAAAAACGTGAGTGAAAATGCAACATTATGTATGATGCATGGGTAAAATATTTTAATTTATATGATTCTAGCTTTCAGAAAATGGCTGTAAACATTTCTAAAATATACTTTATAAAAAATTTTTACATTTTTCATACAAGGCCACAGAATCATCAGCATTTGGTAGCTGAATTTAGATTATGCTAATTTGAAATGTCCTTGCTTTTGATTTCGGCTGCTTTAGGAGATTTGATGAAAATATATGACAAGTTGTTGTCTGTGGCAAGACTTACAACAGGAAACAAACACTTTTCTGTCAGGTCCATCAATCATGATCAAAGATTTTTGTGTAAATGATAAGGACTTAATTAACAGACTCAAGCTGAAGCTTATAATTCAGTACATTCAGTTATTCAATACCATTGATACTATCATATATGTTGACCGCTCCAGTGGTTAGAGCATCCACCTCTGATGTGGGAGGCCGTGGGTTTGAACCCTGGTCAAGTCATACCAAAGCCTTATAAAATGGTACTAACAGCTGCATTGCTAGGTGCTCAGCATTAAGAGGTTAGTGTTAGGACTGGTCAGGATAATGTGACTGGGTGGGACATCATGCTACATGTCTGCGGCATGATGCCCCAGTGCTAGACATCACTATAAACTGCCACACTACAGACATCGTAGTGATATGACTGAAAAATGGTTAAAGCTACGTTAAAAATCCAAATCACACACACATGATATATGTCTGGTGCAGACATTGATCTTCCATTGCATAATGTACTGGAATATCAGGGTCTGTCCTCAGCTACTTAATCCTAGCCAACTGCAAAGAACTCAGATCTGCCAGTGAAATATGTGATGGCAAATCAAAGCCTATGCAGTTTGCTGTTGGATCCAACATCCATGCAAATGTTTACAATAAAACAAACTAGTCTGCCTTCAGTGTCTAGCAGCTTTCACACCAGGTCAGAAGCAGGGATTGAAGGAATTTTGTGTAATATTTCAACAGGTGAAACTGGACAAATCAATAGTAACTTTTTATTCTGACATCGTTAAAAGTTAGGCAGACATAAAGTTGAATAGTTTTTGTGCAAGCCTTTGAAGTTCAGAAGGGAAATGTCTTGGTATGGTTTGCTGCTTTATGGCACAGCAACACAAGTAGACTATTTAGTTCCAGGGAAGTTGGACGTCAGGTGTCTTGCACAATATAAACCAGTTTTCCCTCATTATAATGCACTTAAAATGCAATTCCAGATATAATATGGTACCTCTATGTACCCCGTGACCAAAATCTTATCAGTGTTTAACAACATGGGTTGAAACAAAACAATATAAAGCTTAGTCCTACATCTTTAGATCCTGTTAAGAGTACCATTATTTAATAAATTTTGACCATTCCTGCTATACCACAAATCAGTATATAACACTTCTCACACATAATATGGTATGGACCCTGACTACTTTATTATAGCAAAGGAGAATTGTAGCATGGTAGCTGACCCAGGCTAATTGGATAGTAGAATTTGAACCCAATCCCGTTTTGTAGTGAGTCCAGCTTGTTAACCGATGGGCCACTGTCTCCTGCCTCCATTAGTTGCTTCATGTTGGATGTCACATTGGGCCAGTTTGGAATCCCTGAGTTGCAGTCTTGGACTGGCATTTGATTTATTCATCCAAGATCACAAGCATGCAGCACCAGTTATATTTTTTATTTGTGTTTTTTTTTTATCAGATCCATGATAATGTCACCATATAATGATATTGATATCTGTGCACATTTTTTTAATGCGATTTCGATTTTGGATCAAGTCTATTGCATTCCTGTAGGGGATGCAAGTGGAGAGCACAGCAGAAATCATGCAAATTGAATGACATTCACAGAAGAATGGTAACATTATTTACTTTACTAGAACACCAGTGAGATTGAAGTCAGATGTGCTGTTTACACATGTTCAATTAAATCCTAAATCTCACCTTCTTTTTTTAAACTTTGGATTGGTGTTGGTCACACAGTAAAATCTGCCTTCAAAGACCATTGTTATGTGAGACCACCTGTCTTGAGAGACCATAATTTTTTGGCAAAAGCGGTGGTCTTTTACAGGTTCTACTGTAGTAATACTTTGGATACATTATAGAGAGACAATTATAGTAGTACTTTGGATACATTATAGAAAGACAATTATAGTAGTACTTTGGATACATTATAGAAAGACAATTATAGTAGTACTTTGGATACATTATACAGAGACAATTATAGTAGTATTTTGGATACATTATACAGAGACAATTATAGTAGCTGTACTGGTCATAGACCAGAAGAACTTATGGGATGGTCTGTTGTCAGTCTGTTAGTATAAGTTTGTTATTGCTACTCCTCCTAAACTACCTGGAGGATTGCTATGAAACTTTACACACAGACATTCATCCTATGGTTTACTTGGTCCCAAATGGTACTGTTTGCACATCCAAAATAACCACCTCCAAGGACACCTTGAAAGTCTTTTTACTACTACTCTTCCTGAATTGAAGGTCATGTCAACATGTAGTTCTCAACAAAAGACTTCTTTTGATGTCTGGTTGGTCCTAAATAAAATTGGTGCCAATCTGATATCCAGTATGGGTACCATAGCAACCTTCTGGACAATTTTGTTATAGCTACTCTTCTTGAATGGATGGTCTTATCATAATGGGGTTTTCATTCAAGGTCATAATGGGGTTTTCATTCAAGGTCATAATGGGGTTTTCATTCAAGGACCTTTTGTAAGCACAGTTGGTCCTAAATGAAAATTATGTTGATCTTGTTATTCCTGCTGATCCTAAATGGATGATACATCAACATGAGTTTTCACAAAGACTTCTTATGGAGTCTAGTTGGTCCTAAATGAAAATGGTGCTGATCTGGGGTCCAATATGGCCACTGCATGGCCATGTTGAAAATCTTATAGCAACTCCTGCTAAACAGAATGTTATATTGATAGGGTTTTTACCAAAAGACTTCTTATGATGTCCAGTTGGTCTTAAATGAACATAGTACTAATCTGACATCCAATATGGCCACTACACAGTGGTCATCTCGAAAATCTTATTTTCACTACTTCTGAATGGATGGTTGTATGAGGTGTTCACTGTGAGATTTTTTATGATGCTGCTTGGCCCTACATGAAAATGGTGCTGATCTGGCATATAGTATGGCTGCCACAGTAGCCAGCTTGAAAATCTTTATATTACTACTCATACACGTGAGAAAACCAGGACATCATACCAGTTGATTTACATATTTTGATCTGTATGATTTGTGATTTTGGATTTTTAACGTAACTTTAACAGTTTTTCAGTCATCTCGCTACAATGTCTACAGTGTGGCAGTTTATAGTGATGTTTAGCACTGGAGCTACATGCCACAGACATGCAGCATTATATCCAACCCAGTCATATTATAATGACACCAGGCCAGCCAGTCTTAACACTAATCTCTTAATGCTGAGCACCTAGTGAGGCAGCTGTTATTACCGTTTTTTAAGTCTTTGGTATGACTCAGCCAGAGTTTAAACCCACAACCTCCCGCATCTGAGGTGGATGCTCTAACCACTAGGCCACCGGAGCAGTATTTTTGATCTGTAAATTGACTTCCAATTATACCTAGTTGATCCTAAATGAAAATGGTGCCAGTATACATCTAGTATGGCTGCCATGATTACTGTCATAAAACCTTGTCACTACACCTGAATAGACAATAATTATGACATGGGGTTTTAACCAAAAGACTTATAATGATGTCTACTTTGCCTTTAATGAAAATGGTGCCAATCTGGCATCAGGTATGTGTACCTCAGCAGCTAATTTGAAAATTGTGTTATCACTGAAGAATATCTGTGATGATTCTGAAATTCAGCAGTTAAAAGGAAGAAATGGTCTTCACCTTCAAGGGACTCTTGTCATATGTGGAATTTAATATGGTTTATACATGTTACTCAGTCTTTATGCTGATTTGTAATAATGTTACCATATTGGTTAATCAATGTATAATAAAGGTGGTCTCTCGGGAAAAGTAGTCTCTAATAATAGGTCATAAAACATATAATGCATTAGAAATTGGACTCTCAGGATAGGTGGTCTCTCATAGCAGTGGTCTTTCAAGACAAGTTTCACTATATAAGATTTTTATTGCACTTTACAAGGGTATGGATAAAAAGAATTTTAATTGTTATGTATCTCTTCTATAAAACAAGATTAGTTTGATATCAATTTCACAATTTATCCCACAATTTTGGCTTATTTGACTACAACAAAAAAATATAGGCTGATACTGTTGATAGTGTATTTCTGTTCTATTCACTTCAGGCAAATTCTGCTCAGAAAATAATATCTTAAAGAAAATGGCAAATAAATTCTCAAACTTCAAGTCTTTTTTTAATAATAATAATAATAATAATAATAATAAAGACTATTTAGAGAAGGTAACTCAGTTAGTTACAGAACTAATCTACCTTGAGACCTTCTATCTGTTATGTACAATATATACAGTATATACAACATGATGTGAAGAATCTGGCTTGACATTAAATAATTAAGTGATTTTAAAAGTCAAAGTATCAAGCCTGGAACACATGCACAGGCGTCTGTGAAAACATAAACATATATAAAATATAAAATATCATCCTGCATTGAAAAATTCAACTGTGAAAATGATGCAAAATTACAGAAAAGCAGACGGTATTTATTGTACTAGAACAGTTCTATTTTCTAAAGATTTCATCCATTTGAGACAATGATTATGAAAAGAAGAAATGCTAGGAGCCTGCCTTATGTCACTGGGAATGTTGTTCCATACCAGTGGACTAGTATATTGAAAACTTTTTTTAAGCAATTCCTTCTTTGGCCTTGGTATAGTGTAATTTTTACTTCTTATGGACCTTAAATTTAGAGTACCATCAGCATCTCTTTGGTGAAAGATATTGCTTAGATAGACAGGAATGGCTTTTCTGGATACTTTATACATCAATTTGGCCTTTCTAAGAAATATTCTTTCATGTATTGTTAAAACCTTTATATTATTCATTGTATCCTGGAAATTGTCTATACATTGATCTAGAATTAAATGGCAAGCTCTCTTTTGGAGTCTTAAAAGTGTTGTTATGTTTGAATTGGGGGTATTACCCCAAATTACATTACAATAGTCCAGATATGGCTGAATATAATTTTTATATAAGATGACCCTGTACTGATGTACTGAAGAGGAATGTATGTTTTGATTTTCCTCAGTAGTCAAAGATAAGAATAAACCTTTTTTGAAACGTGTTTAATGTGAATAGACCAAGTAAGATTGTTATCCACGAATACACCAATAATTTTATCCTGAGAGGTCGTATTAAGGCTCACATTGTCAAACAGAGCCTGGAGTTTGTTGCTATCTAGCCTTGCTCGTTTTGTTGCATTGTAACTAGTAGGGCTTTCATTTTTTCTGTATTTATGATCATACTGTTTTGCTTGTACCATACTTGAAGTCTGTTGAGAACATCTTGTAGGTTATTTTCAAGTACCATTTTGGTTTTACCCATCTCAGACAGTGTAATATTATCTGCATAGAGGTCAGTGGAAGAAATTGAAGTTCCAATCTTAAGAGCTAAGTCATTGATAAATAGAATGAATAACAGAAGTCCAAGGATAGAGCCCTGTGGTACTCCACAATTAATATTTTTACTTCGAGAAAGTTGACCATTTAGAGATACTGTACTTTTTGCACTTTATCGGTTAAGTAAGAAGTAAACCAGTTTAGGGAGTTTTCACTGCATTATAGATTTTTAGTTTTTCAAGCAAAATTTCATGGTTTACAAGATCAAAAGCTTTACAAAAATCAACCATAGTAGTGCCTGCCATTTCTCCTTGATCTAATGCTTTCAGCCATTTATCAATCAAAGATACAAGTGTAGTTTCACAGGAGTGATTCTGTCGAATGCCAGACTGATTATCATGAATAAGATCATAAGTGTTCAAATAGTTGAGAAAAGAATCATGTACATGTTTTTCTAGTAATTTGGAGAGACAAGGAAGGATAGAGATGGGTCTGTAGTTATTTACATCATCTTTTATTCCTGCTTTATGCAATGGTGTAACCTTGGCAGTTTTCCATGTTTGTGGAAATTTATTAGACCTAATACTTTCATTGCAAATGAAAGCTATACTCTCTACAATTGCAGGTACAGCTACCTTTAGTAGCCTTGGTCCAAACATATCAAGTCCTGTAGCTTTACAATCATCCATTTTTTAAAATATATTTCAACACAAATTCTGGACTCATTTTAGGAATTTCAGACTTTATATTGTTTGGTAGTTTTTTAGCACAAAAATGTTTGAGTTCCAGATGATCAGCTGAACTTCTGGGTTCTTTAAGTTTTTCAGCAATTTGAACGAAAAAGTCATGAATAATATTTGAGATGTCAGTTGGATTATCAGTATAAATGCCCTCATGATTGAGGGATAAAATTTCAGTTTTACTTTTACATTTGCTGCACCAAACTCTGTAAACACTTTCCAAATAGCTTTCAGATTATTTTGGTTTTCATCCAGCACTTTTTTGTAGTGCACTTGTTTGGCTTGATGTATCATTTTATTAACTTTATTCCTCCAAACTCTATATTCAGTTTGATTTCCTCTTGATTTTAGTTGGTCTCTTTGCTTTATTGTGTCTAAAATTTCTGGGGAGATCCAGGCTGGCTTTGTGGTCTTTCTTTATCCTGTGTGTTTTTAAAAGGGCATGTTTGTTCACTATTCTGATGAACAAATCTGTCCAAATATCTAAAACACCATCGATATCTTCAAAGATTTTGACTGTATTCCATGGAATCTGTTTCAGATCTTCCAGGAATTTAACAGTATCAAAGTTTTGAAAAGGTCTATAAGTAATGGATTTATGGATATTATTTTTTTTTTATTTGCCATTGACTTTACGTGTTAAAAAAATTGCAAAGTGGTCACTTATACTAATCTTTGGAACCATTATTTCCAAAACATTTTCTTTTGTATTGGTATAAATATGATCTATAAGCGTTTTAGAGGTAGATGTTACTCTGGTGGGTTCATTTACTAGTTGATCCATACCTAATGAAGCAATAATATTCATCCAATTCACTTTTATTTGATTGTTGAGAAGGTCTCTGTTTATATCACCTAGAATGTAAAATTCTTTCTCTTCATTTGAAATTTTATCTACTTGAAGTTCAAAATATTCACACAAGTCAGTATGTGATGATGGGGGTCTGTACACAAAAGCTACTAAGTAGGGCTTAGCTTTTTCTGGAGTGATGAAGAAATTACAAAAAAAAATAACAAAATCATGAATTCTATTTGACAAATGTATATGAACAGGTTATTTACCACATGATTGTGCTTGAAGTTTAGAAATTGATTGTTGGGAACAAATTAATGCCTTTAGATGCATCTTGCAAGGGGAACACTTGTCATTAATGTCACTTGCTGCTGTAGCCACACCTACAGCCATATTCTATCATCATTTCACTTGTATTTAATCCCACAGAGAGAGATTATTGGCTATATGAGAGAGGTTTATTGTACTCAGTGGTATGCATTGGCAGCTTTAATATATCAGAGAGATGCAGAATATTCTCACATGAAGATATCTGTGTAAGTTTTCTTTACATGTTTAATTTTTGTATGTGTATTCAATTTGCATTTTCAGATGCATGTTAATGGAATTGATTATTTATATGTCTTTGATCTATTATCCATTTACATACATGTAATATAGCACACATATACATACATATGTGTTACTACTTACATTGATGCATAAAAAATTTAGAAATTTACTTATAATTTTGCAAACTAAGCCAATTTCTTTATTTTCAGAAAAAGTGCATGTATTATTATGCTGATTTAAAGATGTACTTAATAAATTGTGGCCAATTTATTCATGACTGCATTATTTTTGGCTGCATAGTTTTTTTTTTAAAGTTCTAGTGATGCTCAAGTTAGCAACATTATTTGTGTATTAAACTCCAAAATTAGGATATGGAGCAAACTTAATATCACACTAAACTCCTAAATTAAATTAGGACGTGCAGCAACATTACTAATGTGCTAAATTCCAGAATTAGGTAACTTTCCCTATAACTTTCTAAGCTTCTTTTGGTAACTTACATTCTGGATATAACATAATACCTCATTCTAGACATAAGATGGCATAATGTAACATGTTAGAGATAGCATCATCCTGGACATGGCATAACATATTGGAGAGAACATTATCGATCTGGACATTACAGAAAGAAAAATGTCATTCAAGACATAACATCACAGTCATTTAAGGTTAAATTCAATTCTGCCAATATTTGTGACAGTTACATTTTTTTGGGGCCATCTAACAGAAAACTGTAAGTATCGTAATTCATTCAGGACTAACTGCCGTCCATTGCTACAAGCCATAGGCATTAATCTGCTGTGCTTCTTTATCATCTATGGCTGCCTGTGCCGAGATTTCCTCATTTCTCAAGGGTATGTACAAACAAAAGTATGTTATCATCAGCTATGTAACAATCTCCTACACATCAGTGGAAGTGCCTATTTTATCTATAAGTGACCATGCTAATGGAAGAGAAACTTTGACTAGTTCATTTAAACAGTATGTAAGGTCACATTGTCGCATAGTGATTGATCAGGCAGATTGATGTATATTCATGTTACAATGTCAATATACTTATAGATCCTGTTACATTAAGTAGTAGTAAAATTATTATATATCATGTACTTCATTATAAGACACTCTCACTGTAAGTTTACGATTCTATGGCTCCCATGGACAATGCTATAATGAGGGAATATGGTATTATGTAATTTATTATAAGGCGCTTTCACTATAAGGTTCATTACTCTGGTTCCCATGGACAGTGTGATAATGAAGGAGTACAGTATTATGTAATTCATTATCAGGCACTCTCACTATAAGGTTCATTACTCTGGCTCCCATGGACAGTGTTATAATGAGGGAGTACAGTATTATGTAATTCATTATAAGGCTCTCTCACTATAAGACTCACTATTCTATGGCTCCCATGATGGACAATGTTATAATGAGGGAGTATGGTATTTTATATCCTTTATTATAAGGCATTTTCACTATAAGGCAATGCTATCGTGTGCTGAAAAATGGCGTTAAGCCCCACAACAACAACAACAAAAACAACTATAAGGCAATGTACTCTGTGGCTCCCATGGATAATCTTTATAAGGGTTTTGGTTTGGTTTTGTAGGGTTCAATGCCATTTTTCAGCACATGATACATTAAACATGGCAACCAGTATGTTTGGTGGAGGAAGAGGCTGGAAAAATCCTAGGAAAAGCCACCAATCCATGGGAAGCTTCTGGCAAGCTTTCTTACATACCAGCCTTGGTCCATCTGGACTAAGACTTGCACAGACTGAGGTGAGATGTGTGAGTCATCTGTAAGAGTGAGAACAGTAGACCACTCAGCCACCTGTGGCCCCTATAATGAGGCAGTACTGTATGTATCATGTGCTTCATTAATAAGGCAGTCTCAGTATAATTCAGCATACTCAGGCTTCCATGGACAGCATTATAATGAAAGAGCACTGTATGTATGACACACTTCACAGGATACTCGGTGGATCCCATGGACAGTGCTATAATGAGAGAGTACTGTATGTATCACACACTTCACAGGATACTCGGTGGATCCCATGGACAGTGCTATAATGAGAGAGTACTGTATGTATCACACACTTCACAGGATACTCGGTGGATGCCATGGACAGTGCTATAATGAGAGAGTACTGTATGTATCATACACTTCACAGGATACTCGGTGGATGCCATGGACAGTGCTATAATGAGAGAGTACTGTATGTATCATACACTTCACAGGATACTCGGTGGATCCCATGGACAGTGCTATAATGAGAGAGTACTGTATGTATCATACACTTCACAGGATACTCGGTGGATCCCATGGACAGTGCTATAATGAGAGAGTACTGTATGTATCATACACTTCATTGTAAGGCAATCTCAGAGCTGCCAACCATCATGATTTTGGTACAAATTTCATTATTTGAGATAATTATTCACGCATTCATGTTGCTTGCAAAAATATCACAAATTCCCAAATTCTCAATCAGCTTAAATCAGGAATAAAATAACCTTGATACCATTAAGTGCTAGTCACAATATCAGCAGTGGTACTGATAACAGTCCATACTGCTATTGACAAAATTAGTAGAGTTGTATCTAATTGGTACAGTTTACCTTGTCGCAAGCATTTTAACGTATTTTAATCTACCGGTGTGTTTATATGAGAAGTTTTACAAATAATTGTGGAGAAAACTGGGACCCAACTGGATTTTTTTTTTACAGAATGGCACATACACATAGCAATTGTAAATTCATTAAACAAACAATTAAAAGAGACAGCTTTGTCAAGGAATGTGATTAAGATGAGATTATTATATATGGGTAATTGTGTGTTAGAAGAAGTACTATTTTGAGCCAGAAACTAAGGATGAAATTGGGTGGAATTGCTGAACATATAGGTCGGTTATTGAAGACACATCACTTGCCAGTTCTGGTAGCTTTCAGTAATTATTTGCAAAATTCACAAACTTTTATCCCTCTTTTCACTAAATTCGAGTCTGGAGGCTTGGCAGCTCTGCAGTCTAGTTCTAAAGGCAGTATACATTTTGATGAGGAAGTGAATTTGCTTAATTTTATGGATTTTATGGTTGACATAACCCATTAAATATAACTTGCCAACATAAAATATCATGGCCCTAAATGGCATTTCTGTCATAAAATATTATATAGCTGACATAAAATATTTTTGCCTTAAATGGTATTGCTGTCATTTGCTTATATCCATGAATTGAGATACCATTCAATACTCATTGTAATGTCACAAAAGATGCTACCCCCCAACCCCGAACCCCTCAAATTCACTGGATAAAGGTGTCGTGGTTAAACTTGGAAATTAAATGTCTTAATAACTTGACGATAGCATTTATGTCTTCATTATGCAGTTTATATATTTGGTATAACACAAAACTGTTATGTCTTGATATTTTACAGTTATGAGTTTTGCTTGTTTTATATGAAATCATAAAAACATATTGAATAATGTGAATGTTTTGTACAAAGTCAATTATATAAGTGTACACACATTTGTTACACTAAGGTCACCATTATCAACAAATGATGAGAGATGGCACTGAAATCATGCTTTTTTCTCTGCTAGTCTTTATGTCATTTCCTGTTGAATGGTGCAACAGTGTAAATAGGTTAAAATAATCCTTGACTCACAATCACAGGGTTGCAGGTTCAAATCCTGGCCAAACAAGCCTGGGATGGTTGCCATAGTGTGTATCTTGACAAGGCAGTTGACTCCTATTGCTGTGGCACTTAATAGTATTGCTATATGTGCCATGGTGTGTATCTTGACAAGGAAGTTGACTCCTATTGCCTTGGCACTTAATAGTACTGGGATGGCTGCCATGGTATGTATCTTGACAAGGAAGTTGACTCCTATTGCCTTGGCACTTAACAGTACTGGGATGGATGTCATGGTGTGTATCTTGACAAGGCAGTTGACTCCTATTGCCTTGGCATTTAATAGTACTGCTATGGCTGCCATGGTGTTATCTTGACGAGGCAGTTGACTCCTATTGCCTTGGCACTTAACAGTACTGCTATGGCTGCCATGGTGTGTATCTTGACAAGGCAGTTGACTCCTATTGCAATGGCACTTAATAGTATTTGAGATGCTGATGTGAAGTTATTTGCCATTGGACAGAGCAACCTTTAATTCAAGTACACATCATGCCTATATCAATAAAAATGATTAAATAAATGCAGTAAATTAATATTGTTTACAAGTTTCAAATGAGAAGCCAGTTGATGCTGACATAGACATTGTGAGGAAAGGTCTTCAGCTTTGATTCATTCACTTGATCCATTGTGATATACTTTATAAAGTCTTTCTACAGTGATAAGACCAGGGGGCCAGCCTTGTGAAATACTTTATAAGTCTTGCTACAGTGATAAGCCCAGGGGGGCCAGCCTTGTGAAATACTTTATAAGTCTTGCTACAGTGATAAGACCAGGGGGCCAGCCTTGGGAAATACTTTATAAGTCTTGCTACAGTGATAAGACCAGGGGGGCCAGCCTTGGGAAATACTTTATAAGTCTTGCTACAGTGATAAGACCAGGGGGCCAGCCTTGGGAAATACTTTATAAGTCTTGCTACAGTGATAAGACCAGGGGGCCAGCCTTGGGAAATACTTTATAAGTCTTGCTACAGTGATAAGACCAGGGGGGCCAGCCTTGGGAAATACTTTATAAGTCTTGCTACAGTGATAAGACCAGGGGGCCAGCCTTGTGAAATACTTTATAAGTCTTGCTACAGTGATAAGACCAGGGGGCCAGCCTTGGGAAATACTTTATAAGTCTTGCTACAGTGATAAGACCAGGGGGGCCAGCCTTGTGAAATACTTTATAAGTCTTGCTACAGTGATGAGACCAAGGGGGGCCAGCCTTGTGCATTTTTTAGACAGTAGGAAAGTAGGCCTATCATCGGATAACAATATCATCGTTAAATATTTTGACAACATTTTATAAAAATGGGATGGTTTTATCATCAAGTATGATCTTATCAACTGGCACATACAATAAGCATAGTCATTGACTCAGTTTGTAATGGCCTTTCTCCTAGCAGAGGTGGGAGGGTGGAGGGATTGTAGGGGTTCATTTTAGGACAGGAACCATTCCTCATCAAATAATAATGTGGAAGCAAATATGGTATAGCCATAACAGCATCATATTTATGTATGCTTTTTTGTATGGATTTGTTGTTATGTGTGGGTATGTTGATGAAAGGTATGCACAAAATACAGCTTTATTGCCACCATCTTGTAATTTCATATTTTCATTTTATTCCTGTCTGTTTCATTTGTTAGTAAATCTCCTGATAGAGGAAATAAAATTATTGAGTGAAATAACAAAATTCATAAACTATTTAACATTTTTAAAGAAAGATAAATTAATAAACCTGTGTCATAATTTGTTTTTAAATGAGCTTCTCTCTAAGATCTTGGTCAGATCATTCAAAATTATTTGAATTCTCTCTTTGAAATAATTAGGTCACACTCTCCAATTGTTTTGTGTAATGCAAATTTTTAAGTTTAAAATGCTAAGGCACCAGAGGGAAACCTCTTTCAGGGTACTACATGTAAAATAAGTGGTTAACTTAACAGCCTTTAGGCAGCTGAAGATGCCTGTCCCCATATTTCACCATTTTTATCCTAGTTTGCAACTTTTGAATTGTTTCTTTTCTTTTACTGCAGTGGTTCACCTCTTATAAGCCTATCCTTACTATGATGAAAAGGTGACCTTATAAAAGGGGTGACCTCTCATGAGGGGAGAAAATGTTTAAAATATTGCTTTTTGGGGCAGGGTTAATTCAGTATGAGGTCAATACCCATTATGAGTTTCATTTAAAGCAATTCTTGATCAACAACAGAACCTTCCAATTTCTGATTTTGAAAATTTGATTCAGTAGTTTTTAGTTTTTTAATTTGCAAGTTAGAATGTGTTCCACTAAAACTAAGTAATGGAGGGATTGAAGTTTAATACTAAGGAGAGAGAGAGAGAGAGAGAGAGAGAAAAAAACAAAACAGAGATATGCTAAAATAAGTCCAAACAATTACTGTTGCAAAAAGTTTCAACTTAAGAGATGCCAGATGCAAAGAATTTACAGGAAATGAAGATCAAGGCTAACTGAGATAATATTATCATTTTTAGTCATTACATTCGTGGATGTTAAGTTCATGATACTGTATAATCCTGTGACCTCATGCCACAATCAACTCTACCCAAAAGCAAACCTACCTCAAAAAATAAGCAGAGTTTGAAAGTAAGTTGTTAAAAAATTGTTGATGATCGAACTTTTTGTCTATGTAAGACATAGTAAAAAGTTGTTTGACTTTCCATGTTAATATACGTATTTGTGTTGGCCAGTTAGTTGTAGCATTTCTCCTTCTGTGCACTGCAGACATCGTAGCGATATGACTGAAAAAATTGTTGAAGCTACATTAAAAATCCAAATCTCTCTCTTTCTATGCTAATATTGGCCAGTTAATTAAAATGGTCAAATTTCAGTGATAATATATATGCATGTATTTTTTTGGGCCAGTTAATCAAAATGTTTGACTTTCCATAATAATGTATGTATTTGTATTGGCCAATTAGTTACAGGGTTTGACTTTCCATGCTAATGTATGTATTTGATTTGACCAAGTAGTTACAGGGTTTGCCTTTCCATGATAATGTATGTATTTGCTTTGACCAAGTAGTTACAGGGTTTGCCTTTCCATGATAATGTATGTATTTGCTTTGACCAATTAGTTACAGGGTTTGCCTTTCCATGATAATGTATGCATTTGCTTTGGCTAAAATGTTTGACTTGCCATACCAATATACATATTTGCACAGGCCAGTTAATTACAGCGTTGAATTTTCATCTTTTTCTTCATGACCTGTAACTGTTCTTTATTTTTGTCATGCTCACAAAGCATAGTTGAGGCTTTGTTGTTACTGTAGGTTATAGGTAATAATAATAAGGTTGAAATCATGGCCTTTCTCTGCAAGTGTTTTTGCATATATGCCATGAAACTGTTCTTCATCATTTAGCTGGAGGAGTATTACTACACACTGTTGGCATAAATGGGTCACAGTAATCAATTTTTGTCAAGCATGCCTTGGTGGAACCTTGGAATGAGCCATCACCTTTTTGGTGTCAATGTACATGTCCATTGATTCATCCACTTGTCCACACCATAACTTAAGGCCATTGTTAAAGTTCTGTTTTTTTTGTTTTTACTTTCTAACTAAATAAATGGCAGGCTCAGCAGAAAGAGAGTCACTTGTCATATATCTGTGTTTATGTTGAATTTTTTAATTCTACTCCATCTCTGTTTATCTTCCCAAAATGTGTGCACTATTCTTTATAATTACATTTTTAGAATTTTATCTTTATATCAATCCAGAAAGAAAGCAAGGAAATTTTATTTGGTAAGTTAAAAATATTACCTATTAAAGACCGAATCCATTTGAGAAAAGCCAAATTAATGTACAGGATATCCAATAATAGTGCTCCTGAATATTTACAATCACTATTCCAGTATAGGCTACCTGGTAATACTCCCCACCTGTGATCCATGTCTACCAAACAGTATAAAATTCCCAAACCAAATAAGGAATTATTCAAAAAAGTTTCCAGTACTGTGGAACTTTGCTCTGGAATAGTATTCCAGTTGACATTAGAAATTCCCACTCTGTTTCATTCTTCCAAACCCAATATATCCATTGGTTTCATATATGCAGTTTAAAAAAATAAATTCCATTTATGAGGGCCTAAAGGTAGGTTAGTTCTTCAGCTAATAGTGTTATCCTCTTTAAATAAAGTCATTATTATTGTTTTTATTATAATCAGCACCATATAATTGTAATTGTGCTGACATGCCATTAAACACTAACATATACTTAATACAAAAACACAGTTATGTGTATCATCATCATTTCACTCCAAGGATGGCAGTAATACCAAGAAGTATAAGAACACCCCACATTATTAGAACATACCTCAGTTTAAGAAATAACACAATATCAGAATATACCTCAATATAAGAACATACCTCAGTATAAGAACATACCTCAGTATAAGAACATACCTCAGTATAAGAACATACACCAGTATAAGAATGCTCTCAATATAATAACTTCATGGAGCTTCACATAAATCACTTTTATGGCTACATTTATCAGCATAATGAAAAGGAAGCAAATTATGAGCTAAGTTCACGTAAAGTTTAACACCATGTCCATCTATATGCCATTGCATTCTTCTATAATGATGTGAAAATGTTTTTCAGAAGCTACTGTACATCTTTTTATGACATTTATTTCAGGAAATAATATGATACAATGTTAGTCACGAACTAAAGTTAAAACACACATCATCATCAAATTGATTTGATGGAGAGCCATGATAAAACACTGGTAATAAAGTGATAATGGTATTGTTATATTGCCTGATAAAATGCCATCAGCCAGGAAAGCCTGTTTCTCTTTTAGCTGTCATGTTTACAAAATGATCTGGAGACTTTCAGTCTGCATCAGCCAATAAAGGCCTGTGTTGTTTACTTGGAATCATACATGGGTCTGCAGATGCATTATGTGATAGCAGATCCTTGCCTTAAGATCATTAAACCAGTGAGCTTGAATTTGAGTTTGGGTTTGGGATCAACCAATTGCAAGAGACTTTACTTTTGTAACACATTAATTGATTGGCTGATGGTAAAATTCAAGCTTAGATTTAAGCTCAGATGCTTTATGATCTGTCTTCATGTATCTTGCATATAAGTTTGCAAAGTGGTTTAAAAGACATACCCTGGTGCACATTTTTCAATGCAGGTTCTAAATTCAATTTTGACCCCTCAATATTTCCAAATATTTTGCTTATAATTTGAAATAAATTAAAGAAATGCACACTCGTATCTTTTGCCAATAAATAGGTACCTTTATTTCTTATGGTAATAAAGAAATATATGATCAACATGGTTTACAAAATATGTGGCCTGAATGAACATCTTGGGCTATTCAATAAATCCACCTAATGATCATACAGTGCACTGAAAGCCTCATTGGCATAATAATAGAGAACATGGGATATTTGGCAGGATGGGTAGTCGGTTCAGCCTCATGTTTGTGTTAGATTGCATGTACCAGCTTGTTTGGTCTGTTGTTTGAGGCAAAAATTGTAATTTGTTTTGACAAATAAAAGCCATTTTGTGAAACTAATGTAATGGGGCATCAGCTGGGGATGAGTCAGCGCACTTTGCCTTCATAAAGGTGTTCTAATGACAGTAAAACACATTTGTTCAGGTCATCTCTATATAATGACCAAAACTTCTTGATACCAGCAGTGGCAAGTTTTATGGTATATATTGTTAGAAGTTTTGTGTTTCCTAGATGTATTCATTTATCTGTTGTTAGAATTTTTATTTCTTTAGTAGATGTTTTAGATATTGTTAGAATTCTTTTTTTTTGGTACATTTGCATTGACATCTGAGACTATGTCATCCCAAACAACCTAGACATTTGCATAAACTTCTGAGACTAGGTCACTCCAAACAAACTAGACATTTGCATACACATCTGAGACTATGTTTCGCAGTCACCCAGGAAAACATAGACATTTGCAACAAGTTAGTATGTAATTTTGATTAAGTGTCCCCACTCCATTTCGCCTTCTTTGGACCAGTCTGCTTGTATATTTTTCTGCTAGCTCACCACCTTAATAAATTTCCGTCTTCATGTAGGCTTGGTTGCTTCATTATTCCTGTGGATTCTTATATACGCTTCTGATTAAAAGAACAGTTTAATTTATATACAAACAGGAGCATTGACATAAAAAAATAAATAAAAATCCCAGAAAAGAACACTACTGCAAATAGTACAAGTCTTCAATACGTGTGCAAGATTACAAAAAACAATAACTTGTACACAGAATATAAAAGCAATGGAAAACATATTACAGTAAAGCCTGTTTTTAAAGTCCACTCTTGTGGAGACATCCTGTCATTTGAATATGTAATTACCTCTTTTGAAGGACTGCCAGTTTTAAAAGACCACTTATTGTTGGGAAAAGTTGAGACATGCCTTTTAGCTCTAATGATCATTGAACAGAAAGAGCTTATATGATGCTTTGTTGTCCTTTGTTGATTGTCCATTTTCTGTTAGTTGTCCATCCATCTGTTAGCACAAGTTGGTTATCACTATTCCTCCTAAACTGCTTGGAAGATTGCCATTAAACATTACACACACATATTCATCCCAAGGTCTAGTTGGTCCAAAGTGAAAATGGTGCTGCTTGGACATCCTACATGGCCAGCAAAGAGGCCATCCTGAAAATGATGTTATCATGATTTCATCTGATTGGATAGTCATATCAACATGGGTTTTTCACTAAAAGACCTCTTATGATGTCAGGCTTGTCATATCAACATTGTGCTTCCATCAAAAGATTTCTTATGCTGTCTTGTTGGTACTAAATAGAAAGGGTGCCCATCTGACATTGAGTATGGCCACCATGGCATCAATCATGAAAATCTTGTTATTGTTGCTTCTTCAAAACAGAAAGTCATATCAGCATGGAATTTCCCCATAAAATGTCTTACAGTGTCTTGTTGGTTCTAAAAGAAAATGGTGCCAAGTTGACATCCAGTATGTACACCAGAGACTAATTTGAAAATCTTGTTATCGCAGAAGAATATCAAAGATGGTTTAAACACTTGCAATTAAAAGGTCTTTTGAATTTCTGAAAATTCTTTTCAGCCATTATGGTATCAGTTCCTTTCAGGGACTCTTGTTCCATATTCTGGATTTGGCCACAATACCTTTATCTAGAACATTATTGGTGAACACTTTGTGTATTGAATTGTGCCATATACAGACATTAAAGTTTATTAAAATTAAAAATAATATTTTAATTTTTGTATATCACTTTTAGTTATTGTCATACTTAAATAAGTTCTGTGCTAATTTTGTTCCTCTGCCATATCTGTTGTGGGGTCATAAAGTGTTACTCATGACTGTCTGCCTGTCTCTCTTGTCCCATCCCATTACAATATGTCATGTGCTGCTGTAGAATTGGCATTTGGTGTTATTGATATATGTTTGTTTAACTCCATCCCATCACCACATGTCATGTCCTGCTATGGAGTTGACATAATGTGTTACTTATGACTGTCTGTCTTGTTCAGTCCTGTTGATATTTGCTAGACATTTCTTAAGACATGTAGGAATTATGTATTGTTAACCATGTCTCTCTGTCTGACTTGTAAGAAAGCTTGCCAGTAGCTTCTCATGGCTTGGTGGTTTTTCCCAGGTGTTTTCAGGGTTCTTCCTCCACCAGTTATACTGACCGCCATGTATAACCGATATTGTGCTGAAAAATGGCATTAAACCCTATAACAACAACAACAACTGTCTGACTTGTTCCATCCCATCAGAACATGTTATGTCCTGCTATCAAGGGGGCATATAGTGTTACCTATGTCTGTTTCATCCCATACCACCACAACATGTCAGCCGTTTCTGTGGAGGGGGAATATATTGTTACCTGTGTCTAACTGTCTCATCCAGTCCAGTGACATGTCTTGTCCTGCTATGGAAGGGGCATATACTGTTGCCTGGTTCTGTCTGACTTTCCACATCCATCACAGTATCTCATCTCCTGCTATGGAGGATGTGTATAGTGTTTCTTACGTCTGTGTGTCTCATCCCACCCAGTCACAACAAGTTGTATCTAGCTATGGAGGGGGCGTATAGTGTTTCCAATGTCTTGGGAGAGGGCATATGTTTCCTTTGTCTTTCATCTGTCTCATCCCATCCCATCCTAAAAAAACATAAAAACATGTCATGTCCTTTCCATCATAAATTTAAATTTTTCTCAAATAATTTTGAAGGAGTTCATATGTTTTATATAACCCAGTTATTAGAAGGCTTTACGTTAAGGTCAAGTTCAGTTTTGACCATTTTCCAACAGAGTTAAGGCCCTTGTTTGACTTAGACCTTTTTCATCAGTTTCATCTAATTGCATGCCAAATGATATATTGGTGAATAAATTTCGTGCTTTGTAAAGGAATTGCAATATATTTTGTTGCAACTTTACAGCAAATATTTGCTGCAAATATAAACACTTTCCAAGACTATATGTGTAAATACAAAAAAGTACTTTCCAAGGTTGTAGGTGCAAAGACAAAAATATACTTTCCAAGGTTGTATATATAGAAACAAAAATGTCCTTTCCAGGGTTGCATGTGTAAAGACAAAAAAAGAACTTTCCAAGGTTGTATGTACTGTGTCAAAAAGTACTTTCCAAGGTTATATCTGTAAAAACAAAAAAAAACCCCACTTGCTGTTAATCTCTGCTAATATCTGTTTCAAATTCTTGCTGCAAGTATTCTAACAACATTCTGTGAGAGCATTGCTGTACATTGTTTGCAAATAACATCCATGAGAGCATTGCTGTACATTGTTTGCATATAAACAACATCCTGTGAGAGCATTGCTGTACAGGGTTTGCATATAAATAACATCCTGTGAAAGCATTGCTGTACAGGGTTTGTAAATAAACATCCTTTGCAAGCATTACTGTACATAGCAAATAACATCCTGTGAGAGCATTGCTGTACATTGTTACATATAACATCCTATGAGAGCATTGCTGTACATTGTTTGCAAATAACATTCTGTGAGAGCATTGTTGTACATTGTTTGCAAATAACATCCTGTGAGAGTATTGCTGTACATTATTTGCAAATAACATCCTGTGAGAGCATTGCAGTATATTGTTTGCAAATAACATCCTGTGAGAGTATTGCTGTACATTGTTTGCAAATAACATCCTGTGTGAGCATTACTTTACATTGTGTGCATATAAACAATCTGGGTAACATTAAACCTTCCCAGACAATGTAATACATGTAACATCACAGTTTTTGAAATGATCCAAATACATTAGCATTGTTTTATAGGAAATATTATTGTAGTTGCCACTTTGAATCACCACATTAGAAACAGCTTGTCCAATATCAGATGTTTTAGTTGAAATAAAACAAATGAGGAAAACCATACACAGAATTTATTTGCTGTGTAATAAATACAGTGTTTAAACATGACATCTTGTCTGGGTGAATTTTTCATCATCACATCTGGTACACTGAGTATTTGAAAGCAGATTTCAGCATAACGTACAGTTTAGTTATCATTCTGCCTCAGCATGTAAATTAATTTGGTCTCCAAAATTAACTGTCATTATGACAATCTGTGATATGTGCATATATCATGATGTTTGAAAACACAAAACTGAACACAACTTTCAGAAATGCGTATGATTCAACTTCACCATAACAGCAAGCATGACTGCCTGGTTATACAGTGTTTACCCTGTAAATCTTCATAGCTCCCGATTTTCACCATTTTAATAACATCTCTGTATCCATGAAATTTTCAGCACCCAGCAATAAATTATTTTCAGTGATCTCGTTTCAGGCATTATTATTTGGCACTAAATTGTATAATTTATATATTTTTTTATCATGTGAAATAAATTTTGTAAAAATTAGAATGTTGAGATAATTGTACTTTAACATGGCATATACTTAGCATGGCACTTTACAAATTTGCAGGTATTTGAATCGATGATTTAGTTGTTTAAAAAGTTTATACTGATACATTGATAAATGTTTTTCTCTAGATAGCATATAAAATTTTCTCATATATCAATCCTCACATCATAATCACCATTTAGAATACTTTTTTGTTGTTCATTGATAATAGTTATAAAAAATATATATAGAATAAATGGAGGTAAAGATTTCATGGAAATATATTATTGATCTGCAAAAGATTCTGAAGAAAAAACAATATTGTTATGAATTTTCTTATAAGCTATTGGAGCAGAGATTTCAGGTAACTCGAGTTTCATCTATCAAAGTGAGGGAGATTATTATTTCTTTTTGAATTAAAGAGTTGCAGAAAGCTTTCTAGACTAGGGATTGAGTAGTTGTCAAGTTTATAATGCCATATCATTGAACATGTGAATATCCAAAACATTACAGTCTGTGTTAAACAATGATCGCAGTTGTAAAATGTCCAAATCCTTATTTGTAAAACCATTGCTTGTGCACTGTAGTTTGTAAAAATCATTGCTTGTGTAACATACTATTTTAAATGTAGTATTTGTATAACCATTGCATGTGTACTATACTATTTTAAATGTAGTATTTGTATAATCATTCCTTGTGTAACATACTATTTTAAATGTAGTATTTGTATAATCATTGCTTGTGTAACATACTATTTTAAATGTAGTATTTGTATAACCATTCCTTGTGAAATGTAACTGAGTATTTTTCTAAGTATCAATTCGCAAAAAGCTTTCCAAAAGAATATTAAGAAGATGGTATTTGCTAAAGCTTTGCAAAGGGATAAATTTACTTGCTTGCTTGTGTGGAACAGCATCCATGTTAAACTAATATGTATCTACTTTACCTCTGGTATTTTGTGACTGGTATTTTATGACATTGCACTGACATGTATCTAGTTCACCTCTGGTATTTTAACTGACTTTTATTCCACTCTTGCTAAATCATATAAACTTAAACTTACAGGCCATAGTTTAATTGTTGCCAAAGTATGTGAACATGTTTACTTTTTGCATTTTAATCTAGAAAATCTCCATATTTACCAGTTTATTTCCTTCTCAGTAATGTGTCATGTCGATTGGTAGAAATACAAACTTGTATACTGTATTTACTCACATTTCATTTTAAATACCGTATATACTCAATTTTAAGTTGGGTCAATATGCAAATGGCATAGATCCTGATCTGCCTAATGAGCTGGCAGATCAGGGTATGTGTTGTTTGTTACACTGATTATTCCTAATGCTGACAGCCCTGTGTACAACTGTAAAACAGTTTATTTCTTTATGGGTATCAGCTTTAGCAGTTATGCAAACATTTACATTTTGTTGTTGGTTTAATTAGTTGATAAAAGAAGAGGTTTTGGCACAGACATTTATTGTTCGTGATTTATAGTAAACTTGAAACCCCAAAAAAATTGTGCCTTGCTAAAAACAAATTTACAGTATATCAATCAAACAGCACAGACTGTGATTTTTGTCTCATTGGGTCCTATTTTCACAAAAAATTCTGTGATTTATCCTCATATTGAGATTTTGTAGTCTTGCGTAGGGCACTTAAGATAATATCAGTATTTTTCTCAGAGGGAGAGGGGTGTGTAATCCTTGTTCAATTTTAAAATTGATCACAAGGAAATCTTGCTGTTGTACAGAGAAAGAGTTGAGGAAATCCACAATAATTATTCTGAGATAGAACTCTTTTAAGGAAAATTCATGATACATATAATTTCACCACCACATAATGATCCAAGACAATCCCCACCATATAATACAAGTGGTTTTATAATGAATGGCATTGTAGTGAGGGAGCGATTATTTAATTCATTATTCCAGCTGAATATTCTGTAAACAATTGTTTCCAACTGAGCAAGAAGTAATATATATAAAAAAAGCCCAGTTTTGAACAAGAAAAGTTGAATGTTTAATCAAACCAGGTCTAGATCTGGGTCTTGAACAAGAAATGAATGTTGAGTTGAATCAGGGTCAGATCTTAGTCTGTTAGTGTAAATTATGCATTACTAAATATGTTGAGCTTTTCTTGCCTTTTTCCTCAAAAGAACAGACTGTTATAATTTCCCAGGTACTGCACTCCATCACTATAAATATTTCCATTATAAAATATGCAGTATGTATTGTTAAGGATCCCCATTCATTATATAGTTTTAAAATTATCATGTACTACATTATAAGGTGGTATGCTTTGTGGTTTACATGGAAAGTAGTATAATGAGGGAGTACAATATGTATTTTGCACATCATTAAGAGACAGTCTCATAATAAAGTGATCCATGGTTTCCATGTTCAGTGTTATAATGTGTACTACATTATTTACTTCATCATAAGGCAGTCTCATCTGAGGTGGTATATTCTATGGCTCTTATGGACAGCATTATAATGAGGGAATACTGTGCATTATATTCTTCATTATAAGGTGTAATACTCTAAGGTGATATATTCTATGCTTCCCTTGGACGGTGTTATATAGAGGGAATACTGTTTTGTATCATGCACTTCATTATAAGGCAGTCTCGCTATAAGGTGGTAATGAGGGAGTATTATATATGCTTACAAATAAACCATATGAAGACATATCTGCTTGCATCCACATCTGTTTTCAGGCCTTAAAGAAACATTATGATTTGAGCTTATCTCATTTAATAAAGCAATACATTGTCTTTATGAACATAAATGTTTTGAATCACATTTTATGACTGACTTGTTTTTGAGAGATTTAAATCAATTTTGTCATAAAATTGTTGAATGTAGCTTGAAACAATAGATGTAATGGTACCCTTAGTCATGATTGCCAATATTTTAAAGCCAAATTTAGCATAATAATTCCAATAAACGATAACTGTACAAATGTTCAGTTGGTGGCTCTTGTATTAGAGCCACTGAATGTTGGAAAATCGAGATTATAATCACTCAGGCTTTCTTCTGACAAGGTTTTATTTTTTTTATATTCATCTTACAGTAGTGAAATCTATCATGATATAGTTGTTTATTGAAATTTAATATTTAGGTTTATCTACTAATTAAATGAAATGTTTCTTATATTAAAAGAAATAATTATTGTGTTTATTAAAGATAATGCATCCTAGCAATGTAGAAAGATAACTAATTATGACTCTAAGCAATGTAAAAAGATAACTATTTATGATTATAAGCAATGTACAAAAATAACTATTTATGACTCTAAGCAATGTACAAAGATAACTATTTATGACTCTAAGCAATGTAGAAAGATAACTATTTAAGATTATAAGCAATGTACAAAGATAACTATTTATGACTCTAAGCAATGTACAAAGATAACTATTTATGATTATAAGCAATGTACAAAAATAACTATTCATGACTCTAAGCAATGTACAAAGATAACTATTTATGACTCTAAGCAATGTAGAAAGATAACTATTTATGACTCTAAGCAATGTAGAAAGATAACTATTTAAGATTATAAGCAATATACAAAGATAACTATTTATGATTATAAGCAATGTACAAAGATAACTATTTATGACTATAAGCAATGTAGAAAGATAACTAGTTATGACTGTAATCAATGTAGAAAGATAATTATTTATGATTATAAGCAATGTAGAAAGATAACTAGTTATGACTATAAGCAATGTAGAAAGATAACTATTTATGACTATAAGCAATGTAGAAAGATAACTATTTATGATCGTAAGCAATGTAGAAAGATAACTATTTATGACTATAAGCAATGTAGAAAGATAACTATTTATGATTGTAAGCAATGTAGAAAGATAACTATTTATGACTATAAGCAATGTAGAAAGATAACTATTTATGACTATAAGCAATGTAGAAAAATAACTAGTTATAACTATAAGCAATGTACAAAGATAACTATTTATGACTATAAGCAATGTAGAAAGATAACTATTTATGACTGTAAGCAATGTAGAAAAATAACTATTTATGACTATAAGCAATGTAGAAAGATAACTATTTATGACTATAAGCAATGTACAAAGATAACTATTTATGACTATAAGCAATGTAGAAAGATAACTATTTATGACTAAGCAATGTAGAAAGATAACTATTTATGATTGTAAGCAATGTAGAAAAATAACTATTTATGACTATAAGCAATGTAGAAAGATAACTAATTATAACTATAAGCAATGTAGAAAGATAACTAGTTATGACTGTAAGCAATGTAGAAAGATAACTAGTTATGAATATAAGTAATGTAGAAAAATAACTATTTATGACTATAAGCAATAGAAAGATAACTAGTTATGAATATAAGCAATGTAGAAAAATAACTATTTATGACTATAAGCAATGTAGAAAAATAACTATTTATGACTATAAGCAATGTAGAAAGATAATATTTATGACTATAAGCAATGTAGAAAGATAACTAGTTATGACTATGAGCAGTGTAGAAAGATATCTATTTAAGATTATAAGCAATGTACAAAGATAACTATTTATGATTATAAGCAATGTAGAAAGATAACTATTTATGATTATAAGCAATGTAGAAAGATAACTATTTATGATTATAAGCAATGTAGAAAGATAACTATTTATGATTATAAGCAATGCAGAAAGATAACTAGTTATGACAATAAGCAATGTAGAAAGATAACTAGTTATGACTATAAGCAATGTAGAAAGATAACTATTTATGACTATAAGCAATGTAGAAAGATAACTATTTATGACTATAAGCAATGTAGAAAGATAACTATTTATGACTATAAGCAATGTAGAAAGATAACTATTTATGACTCTAAGCAATGTACAAAGATGACTAGTTATAACTATAAGCAATGTACAAAGATGACTAATTATAACAGTAAGCAATGTAGAAAGATAACTATTTATGACTCTAAGCAATGTACAAAGATGACTAGTTATAACTATAAGCAATGTACAAAGATAACTAGTTATGAATATAAGCAGTGTAGAAAGATAACTATTTATAAGCAATGTACAAAGATAACTAATTATGACAATAAGCAATGTACAAAGATAACTAATTATGACAATAAGCAATGTACAAAGATAACTAATTATGACAATAAGCAATGTACAAAGATAACTATGACTATAAGCAATGTAGAAAGATAATTATTTATGACTATAAACAATGTACAAAGATAACTAGTTACGACTGTAAGCAGTGTACAAAGGTAACTATTTGTGACTATTAGCAGTGAACAAAGATAATTATTTGTGACTATAGCCTTGCTACACACAGAGCAATCATCCAAGCAGCAAAGTTTGCATATAAATCTTTTGTCTTTTGCACAATGTTTTCTGTTACTCCCCCACCCCCAAAAGTATTGGAAGACCTGTGCATTTATTTTCCATATGATTATTTTGATGTATACACTTGCTAATATATTGTCTATAATTGTAGATATACATTTTGTTATTGATGTTTTGGGGTATTGAAATAATTATAAATAAGTAAAAAACTTAAGTGTAAAATTAACCAATTTTCTAAAAAAGGAAATTCATGTACTTTCAGCAAAAATGCAATGTTTTCAATATGAAAAATGAAAGTTAACTGATTTTAAAAGGATTGATGGTATACTGTACATAAAGGGATTGATGGTATACTGTATATAAAGGGATTTATGGAATACTGTATAAAAAGGGATTGATGGTATATAAAGGGATTGATGGTATACTGTATATAAAGGGATTTATGGAATACTGTATATAAAGGGATTGATGGTATTCTGTATATAAAGGGATTTATGGAATACTGTATATAAAGGGATTGATGGTATACTGTATATAAAGGGATTGATGGTATACTGTACATAAAGGGATTGATGGTATACTGTATATAAAGGGATTGATGGTATACTGTATACAAAGGGATTGATGGTATACTGTACATAAAGGGATTTATGGAATACTGTATATAAAGGGATTGATGGTATACTGTATATAAAGGGATTGATGGTATACTGTATATAAAGGGATTGATGGTATACTGTATATAAAGGGATTGATGGTATACTGTATATAAAGGAATTTATGGAATACTGTATATAAAGGGATTGATGGTATACTGTATATAAAGGGATTGATGGTATATTGTATATAAAGGGATTTATTGAATATGTATATAAAGGGATTCATGGTATACTGTATATAAAGGGATTGATGGTATACTGTACATAAAGGGATTGATGGTATACTGTATATAAAGGGATTGATGGTATACTGTACATAAAGGGATTGATGGAATACTGCATATAAAGGGATTGATGGTATACTGTATATAAAGGGATTGATGATATACTGTATATAAAGGGATTTATGGAATACTGTATATAAAGGGGTTGATGGTATACTGTATATAAAGGGATTGATGGTATACTGTATATAAAGGGATTTATGGAATACTGTATATAAAGGGATTGATGTTATACTGTATATAAAGAGATTGATGGTATACTGTATAAAAGGGATTGATGGTATACTGTATATAAATGGATTTATGGTATACTGTATATAAAAGGGATTGATGGTATACTGTATATAAAGGGATTTATGGAATACAGTGTATAAAGGGATTGATGGTATGCTGTATATAAAGGATTTATGGAATACTGTATATAAAGGGATTTATGGAATACTGTATATAAAGGGATTGATGGTATACTGTATATAAAGGGATTTTTGGAATACTGTATATAAAGAGATTGATGGTATACTGTATATAAAGGGATTGATGGTATACTGTATATAAAGGGATTTTTGGAATACTGTATATAAAGAGATTGATGGTATACTGTATATAAAGGGATTTATGGTATACTGTATATAAAGGGATTTATGGAATACTGTATATAAAGGGCACGACAAATTGCTTGCAAAGTAATGCAGGATCCACATTTTACAGTATATATCATCACAGCATGTGATTACATGTGAGCTGTGACAGATTTCAAAGTATATGCCCTAACAGGATGTGTTTACATGTTACTTTTATGACAGATTTTATATTTTACAATATATACAATAACAGTATGTGATTACATGTGACATCTGTGACAGATTTTACAGTATACATATATTCCACACAGGATGTGTTTACATGTTACAGCTGTGACAGATTTTATATTTTATAGTATATACAATAATAGTTATGTGGTTACAGATGACAGTTGTGACAGATTTTACATTTTTCAGTATATACTATAATAGTATATGATTACATGTCACATTTGTGACATTTTATATTTAACAGTATGTACCATAATAGTATTACATTTGGCAATTGTGACAGATTTTACATTTTTCAGTATATACTGTAACACTATGTGATTACTTGTGACAATTGTGACAGATTTTACATGTTATTGTATATACCATAACAGTATGTGATTACATGTGACAGTTGTGATAGATTTTACATTTTACAGTATATACTATATTATCTGTGATTGCATGTGGCAGTCAGGGTGGGGGGTCCTCAAGGGGCCAAGTGATTCAAAGTGCTTACCATTACAGATCACTGCCATGTCATATCTGTCAATGTTGGTTTTGAGTCTTAGGCTCAGCCACTGTGGGTATGTGAGAAAGCTGGCCATTAGCTTCCCATGCGTTGGTGGTTCTTTTTCAGGTTTTCTCAGCTTCTTCCTCCACTAGCTATACTTGTCCCCATGTATATCCTATCTTGTGCTGAGAAATGGCATTAAATGTCATAACAAGAAGTCATGATAGATTTTACATTTTACAGTACTGTATATACCATAACAGTATGTGATTACATGTCACAATCAGGACAGATTTTACATTTTACAGTATATCAGTATGTGACAGATTTAGAATTTGCACATTTTCCACAATATAAATGACCAAATTTTCCAAAGGAAAAATTGTCTCAAATTGAATGTGACAAATACAAGATTTTATTCATGTTAATAACATTATAGATAAAAAGTTATGTATTTAGAGTATAGGCAATAAATTTTTAATTTGCTTAGGTTTGATGAAGTTTACTTCAATAGCAATTTGATTGATACTGACATACTATATATGGCACTCCCTGACACTAAGGCCATTGATTATAACTCTGTTCCTATTAAAAGGCAAATGATGTTATGCAGTTGTATAGATAATGTATATAATTATAAGGCATTCTCATAAAAAGGCAGTATAATTTATGACTGCCTTGTTATAAGGCATTCTCATAAAAAGGCAGTATAATTTATGACTGCCTTGTTATAAGGCATTCTCATAAAAAGGCAGTATAATTTATGACTGCCTAGTTATAAGGCATTCTCATAAAAAGGCAGTATAATTTATGACTGCCTAGTTATAAGGCATTCTCATAAAAAGGCAGTATAATTTATGACTGCCTTGTCCAGTTTTATAATGAGGGAGAATGTATCATGTACTTCATTATAAGTCAGATTAATCATAAGACAGTATACTCTATGAACCCCATTCTGTGGACAGCATTATAATGAAGGCTTGCTGTACCTAATTTCATGAGCTGTTCTTGACAGCTTAAGCTGTCTGATTCATGCAAATCTTTGCTGTAAACTATATATGCCAGCTGTTTAATGAATATTCATGCAAATCTGTGCTGTGAATTATATGTACCAGCTATGAGGGAATGTGAATTTTGTTTGAGTTATATAACTTGGCATTGTCTGAGGGAAAATTAGTTGTTTCTAATTGAATTAACATTTTTAAATTTATTATTATTATTATTATTATTATTGAGGGCTCTGGGTGGCCAATTGGCCAGGTACCATGTTATAATGAAAGGCCTTGTGACAGAAACCATGTTATAATGAAGGGCCTTATAACAGGAACCATGTTATAATGAAGGGCCTTATAACAGGAACCATGTTATAATGAAGGGCCTTATAACAGGAACCATGTTATAATAAAGGACATTCCAACAGGAACCTTATTATAATGAAGGACCCTATAGTGAGGGAGTGCTGTATGAGATTCATGATGTACTTAAAATAGAGCATACTAAAATAAATATGATACATTGTATATATGGATCCACACATGTTACCACATAATGTCTATAGCATTTTGAAGGGAAGAGCAACATGCATGGATGAATGCCTGCTACTGCATCATGTCTAGCATGGATACAGGCCAGCAACTGCATCATGTCTAGCATGCATGCATGCCTGTTACTGAATCATGTCTAGCATGGATTCATGCCTGTTGCTGAATCATGTCTAGCATGGATTCATGCCTGTTACTGCATCATGTCTAGCATGGATTCATGCCTGTTAATGCTGAATCATGTCTAGCATGGATTCATGCCTGTTACTGCATCATGTCTAGCATGGATTCATGCCTGTTACTGCATCATGTCTAGCATGGATTCATGCCTGTTACTGCATCATGTCTAGCATGGATGAATGCCTGTTACTGCATCTTGTCTAGCATGGATGAATGCCTGTTACTGCATCATGTCTAGCATGGATTCATGCCTGTTACTGCATCATGTCTACCATGGATTCATGCCTGTTACTGCATCATGTCTAGCATGGATTCATGCCTGTTACTGCATCATGTCTAGCATGGATTCATGCCTGTTACTGCATTATGTCTAGCATGGATTCATGCCTGTTACTGCATCATGTCTAGTATGAATTCATGTCTGTTACTGCATCATGTCTAGCATTTTGAGGGCAAGAACAATGTGCAAATGTCTACTTATTATTTTATCCTAACTGTTTCAAGTTAAAACATTAAGGAGCCATAGCTAAGCTTAAGGAATAAAATAAAGGGTTTTAAATTTTAAAAGGGAATTTATTGAATTATAGGAACACAAATATTGATTAAAGGGACCTGGAGGGAATGCCCAATCACCAGCAATTGACAAATCATTTAATGTCACTCAGGAAATAAAACCAATACCTTAGCCTTGAAATAGCTGAAACCCAATGTTGTTGTTGTTGGGTTTAATGCCATTTTTCAGCACCAGATAGGCTATGCATAGCGGCCAGTATAACTGGTGGAGGAAGAACCCTGGAAAACCCCAGGGAGAACCACTGACCCATGAGAAGCTACTGGCAAGCTTTCTCACATACCCACATTAGCAGAGCCTGAGACTCGAACCCACGTAGACAGAGGTGAGATGGCAGTGATCCGGAATGGTGAGTGCTTTAGACCATTCTGCCACTTGGGGGGAAACCCAATGTAATATTGTCACAAATGGAATATGGTACATACCCTGTTTTTTATATTGAGTCTAACTGTGAACTGCATAGACTCAGATCTGACTTTGCATAATACTCCAACAGATCAGGGTCTATGCAGTTTGTTAGGAGAACAAAAAATATAGACCGAAATTTGCTGGCACATAATGCGACAGTTGATTAGGGTTTATGCTATTTAAGTTAGGTGACTTATAAATGAGTATATATGTTAGCTCTTTCTCATTTTATATGGTATGTTGTCTTTAGGATCATATTAAAAACATTTTTTAGCATAAATATTACACATACCTTGAATAATCAGTCTCGTAGAAGAATTTGCATTTTTAAGATTTCATCATCATCATCATCATCATCATCATTGTCATCATCATTTTGTGCCACATTTGTCATTACTTTGTCTTTGACATATATTGTGTCTAATAGCAGATAACAATTTTAAGAGACAGATTTGTATCTGCATCATTTCATGTAATAGTGCTGCTCACATCTGAAACACTGTTCTCTATAAGACCATTGGTTATTTCTATTTTCCTATGACCCCTAAATTGTTTACCACCTATGATTTGATTAACTCTGTCATAATTGTTTGATCAGTTTTATTTGCACATTCCATCGAACTTTTGATATAAATTTATTTTTTATTTTTTAACAGAAACAGACATTTTGTAGAAGAACAGGATCGGGAAGACATGAAGCACAAATCAGAGTCATTGTCATCTAGTGAAAGTTGTCATGGTGATAAGGATTGTGCCCCTTGTGTCAGTGATAATCAGAAAAGAGAGCACGTAAACAAAGGAAATGTGATTTACTCTTTTGAGTCTAAGGACTATGCAATTAACAATAGAGAAAAGAATTTTTATGGTAGAAATGATAAAGAAAATGAAAATGGTGTGGTAGATGACAGAAAGAAATCAGAAGCCAATTATCAGACAAAACTTACAAAGTTTCCACTGAACAGGAAAAGTTCAAATATTACCAGCGACTCAGGACGGAGTTCAGTAAGTGAGACTGAGGACACTTTTAGTATTTTTGGTGGAGAATCAGAAGGTAGTAGAGACTTACCAAGTTTACGAAGACAGAGTGTAACGATAATTGATGCAACTGGTCACCTTGATGTGCCTCAACAGATAGACACAATACCAAGCAGTCAAAACATATCAAACAGTTCACCGTCTGTGCACACAAGCTCTGATTCTAATATTATTGCTCAATCTGATGAAAATAGTAGCCATGACTCGCCACTGCAACATCGCCGTACACCAAGAATTATGTACAGTCATTCAGAGGATAGTCAAGTAAATAAGTCACGGCAAATAAATGGTTCATTTTCTTATTCACCATATGGTTCACCCACTGCATCACCAAGGCTACGCAGACAACCCACCATGGAAACACGGAGAGTGTCAATTTCAGAATCTAGGGAAGGATATACTCAGTTAAACCAATACAAATTGAAAGATGAAATTGGAAAGGTTAGTAGCTCATAGATAATATTTTTGTTATCCCAGTCAATTTAAACTGTTTTTACTAAATTATCAATGGTGAATTTATAACAGAATTGAAACCGAGTGGGTTTTTGGACTAAATGAACAACACAAACACAATGTGATGGACGATGGAAATTTATAGAGTGAATTACTAAGAATATATATATATGTATATATTACAAATGCAATGATTCTCTCCCGCTCCTATCATACGATTGATCCAATCACTCTACACACATTCCCAAATTGAAAAATAAAAATATGATCCATATAATCTTACGTGTGAAAAGTGAGGTTCAAATAACCTCAGGGACTGCAAATACGTTTCCACTAATATTATGCAACACAAGTGAGATCCACATGATCTCACTTATCTAATACCATTAAGATTCAAATAAACTCAAAGAATTCAAATATGCTTTGAAAAATATACACTGTAGACGAGATTCATATAATCTCCTATATTATGCTATGTAAGCGAGATTCACATAATCTCATGTGATGTAAATAATGAAAGCGATGAAAGCTAGATTCACATAATCTCATGTAATGTAAACAATGAAAGTGGTGAAAGCGAGATTCACATAGTCTCATGTAATGTAAACAACAAAATTGTATTCAATTAAAACCACAATCAATTGAAACAAACATATGACTCGTAACACTTGAACAGTCGTATGATACATAAACTGATAAACCACACAGTTTCACCGAATCCTTGGGTTGGCCCACACTTTTATCGGCCGCTCACACCCTTCACAGATCCACCACATGTACAGATATACGTATACACATACGCACAGACAGCACCCAGTACCCTTGTATTGGCTACGCCTACATTCGTGGTTCCACCACATGTATAGACTTACGTATACACATACGTACGGACAGCACACTGCACTAAACAGCTACAGTCAGCTCAGCCCTACACAGCTACCGTCAGCCCTACACAGCCCTATGGACAGGTATACACATACGTACAGACAGCACGCCACTCTATGGACAGCTATGCTCAACCCTAAACAGCTACAATAAAACCAAACTGGTCATAATAATGGGTTCTGAATTAATTTTTAGATATATGCTAATAAATTAAACTGTAATAGCAACTTGTAATCCAAAGTTCACAACGTTTCCAATCTGAAGTAGTAAAGGCTTCATTACCCGATATGACATTAAAACGAGAATAAGCTTCACTGATCAAATAAAATATAAATTTAACACTTACCCCTATGGCCGGAGAACATAATGGAAAACGTTCACTCCTTGACAAAATCCAAATGACCGGTGCCTCAGTTTGAAATGGTATCAACCTTAAATCCATAGGAGAGTGAATAATAATCAGGGTAAAATACTCATGTATACCGTGCCTTTCGTGACTTTCGTCGCATGTAGTTTCCGACGAAATACATGCTAGTACAGTCACTCACCTGGAGAAACAATGATTCACCCCAGGTAACATTGTACGCATGCACAACGAATAAAGGTCAAAAATAGATCTAAGGCAAAACCAAGTTATTTCTTGCCTTATTCTGTGACAGAATTTCTGTCTTCCACTTTGTATTCTTCATCTATCATCTATCCAGTATTACTTTAGCCCAGAAGTCCATAAAATATTTATGAGTAGTATAGTGGGATACTTTGGCATCAAGGGAAAATCCAGTAAAAAAAAAGTCGTGGGCCCGTTTGGCGTCAATGGGAATTTAACATGGGTGGGACTGTATAGCATCAATGGGAATTTAACATAGGGCATTTTATAGATTTTAAAGATTGGGACTCTATAGTGTCAATGGGAATTTAACATAGGGAATTTTATAGAACACTATATATATATGAGATTGGGACTGTATAGGGTCAATAGGAATGGAACAGGTGGGATGACGTCACGGTACTGAATTTTGTATAGGGACAATAGGAATGGAACAGGTGGCATGATGTCACGGTACTGGAGATTGGTAACAATGTAGCAAGGGGCTGACCTGAATATGCGCAGCTACCACTCTAGGGAGGGACAAATACAATAGAGAGACAGAGACATAGATAGACATATAGATAACACACATAGATAGGCAAAGTGAGAATAAATATCTTTTCGAGGCAGTGGAGTGGCCCTGAAAAGGGCCTTTGGTTTTTGCTTCTGTTGTCTCCAATTCTTCCACCAACTTCTTAATTTTCCAATGATTCCTTTCTTTGTCTTTTTCTTTTCTTCATCTGGAATCCAGTCAGGATGTCCCATCTCTCTAAACTTTTCCTGTACCTTCATCCAGTTTTGATTTAGTCTTTCAAACTCCTCTTTTCTCTTTCTGTTTTCCTTCTCCTTTCTCTCTTTTGCCCATACGTCTTTTATTTTCGTTACCTCTTCCTTCATCACTTTTCTCATTAGGCCTTCAGATTTCCTTAGTTTCTCTAATCCCCACAGGACAAAAGACCACTCCGTAAAATTTGCTTGCTCTTCTAAAAAGCACCTCACTTGGATGACATTATCAAGTGCGTCCTTCAGTGTCCCCACTTTCACATATTTACGATGGATGAAGCCTCTTATTTTTTCCACCTCCACTTCTATCATTCCTGCCATCTGATCCCTGGCTACTTTCAGGCTAGTGACTTGACTGGTCACAAAGTCTTGGCTGTCTGGATAGTTCCATTCCTATTGTAACCTTTCCACCACTTAGGCTGCATCCATCATCCAAAAATAACTGTCTCTTACCTTGTTAAACAATTCCATCTTGTGTTGACTAGTCAACGCAGGTAGCCAGACTGACGAGTGTTCCGCGTTATATACGTCAAGCACGGACATGAACGAAAACATCCCTTACACTCACTTCACATATGATATACTATCCACACCAACGAACGAGAATGCATAAAACATACCATATTTACTATCCTCACCAACAAACGAGAATGCATAAAATACACCATATATACTATCCACACCAACGAACGCGAATGCATAAAATATACCATATTTGCTATCCTCACCAACGAATGAGAAAGCATAAAACATACACACTATACTATCCACACAAATGGATGTGAATGCATAAAACACAAACCTATTTACTATCCACACCATTGAACGCGAAAGCATAAAACATACACATATACTATCCACACAAATGGACGTGAATGCATAAAACACAAACCTATTTACTATCCACACCAATGAACGCGAAAGCATAAAACATACACATATACTATCCACACTAACCGGATGCGAATGCATAAAACACACACCTATTTACTATCCACACCAACGAACGCGAAAGCATAAAACATACACATATACTATCCACACCAACGAATGCGAATGCACACACACACACACACACACACACACACACAACAGTAAAGGAGTGAGTGTTTATAGTCACATTACTCTACATTCACACAAATTGGCAACTTGAATAGTCTCTCTTTTCTAGAGATTTGGTTGGCCCTGAGAAGGGCTGGTTATTTTTAACTTCAAATACACCTGACTAATGGTGACATCTCCCTGGGCAAGCACCACACATGCAAGGTCGGCTCCAGTCCTGCTCCCAATTGATGTTTGTTCTTGGGAGCGCAGAGGGAAGTTGACTGGCTTCAGATCCCCAATCTTCAGTTTCTGGGACTCTGAAGACTGCCCTCTGTCTTCTTCTGTTTTGTAGCCGGGGATGATGTTGCTGCGGCTCCCATTCTTGCCGCTTTCTCTCTAATTCCTCCGAAGCCTCCACCTCCCAGTTTTCCATCTGAGGGGTAGCGACTCTTGGTACTGGTGGTTGTGGTTGTGGCTGTGGCTGTCGTTGTGGTAGTAGTGTTTGTGGTACTGGTGGTTGTGGTTGTGGCTGTGGCTGTCGTTGTGGTAGTAGTGTTTGTGGAGGTGTCCTCACCTCAGGTTTCACCTCACACACAGGTCTCATGATGAGGTGAAGCAGGATCCCTCTTTTCTTTTCCTTCTGCTCTTCTTTCTTCTTTTTTTCCTCCTCTTCCTCAAGTCTGTCACTTTCTGCAATGGCTACTCTGGCACTTTCTGGAACGGCCTCCATGGCTAGCTCATCAAAAATGCGTCTGGCATACTTCAGGTGCATTTGAAGTTTGAGCAATTTAGCAATTCTATTGCTCATTTTGTTACTGTTGTCTCATTGACAATGGGTAGCCAGACTGACGATCGTGTCGCTTTATATACTTGAAGCACAGAGGTGAAGGTAAACATCCCCAATACCAAAACTTACCATCACATCAAATGCGCGGACCTAAAAGAAGCACCCACGTTGACTTTTTTACTTACAAACACAGACATGCACGATTTGACAAGACAGAGAAACAAAGGGTGGATATTTTTTACTGACAAAAGAAACGAAGTGCTTATAGATGCACTTCTATTTTTTTTTAAACATACACTTAAATTTGTTTTGGCAATTTGAATTAGTATGTCTTTTCGAGAG
>JAECUM010027065.1:0-35670 GCA_016617855.1 Megalonaias nervosa | reverse complement strand
CAATGTAAGGAAACCAACACTGACAATAGGAAACATTAAAATTTGGATCTTGAGTTCACACTGACAAATATATTACCGTAACATACTAATAAATTGCTTTAACAGCTACAATTACCAATGAACATCATCTACAAACATCGTAAACATTTTATGTAAAATTTTTAACCTCAGCATTGCAACCATATAGTACATGAATTGTAGCCAGTAAAAGAAAGTAAACAAATTTAATTGTTAACATCTCTAGGAACACATCAAATCAAAAAAGGAATAATGTGCCATTAACTAAATATGATTTAGATATACTGGAACAATTAGATTTGACTTTAAATGAACTCAGTTTAATATAGTGGGATAATGTTATCACCGATTTTTTAAAACAATCTTGAAAGTACTTACGTTGGCATTGACAGAGGTTTCTTTATTTTCAAGTGACAAACTCGTGATTTGTAAAATAAACTATATTTCTGTTGGTGCTCTAATGCTCTGAAATATAATTATTTTGATACAAAAAAGGTCCAAGCAATCTAATCTGATACATTTAGATAACATGTTATAATCATTCAATTTCAGTTTATAGATATTACTAAGTGGATATCCTTAATATGCGCGCTCGTTTTCCAATACGGATCAGTATGGGATCTTGAAATTGGTTGTTTGTGGTAACCATCAAGAAAGGAATTGACAGCCTTAGTGGTTTTTTGTGATCACATCTGGTTTTTGGGTTGCTTTTTTTAAAGCATTGCACATCAATTTATTTCAATTGCTAAACCACAGGGGCATAAAGTTTAATAAATTACCTACATAAATTCTGCTGTTATGTAAATATAATTTGCATTGTTTGTTAGTTATTTTTTATTTTTTTTTATTTCATTACATGCTATTGTAATGTAACATTGTAAGTTGGACTTGACCTTGTCCAAAATTGAGTTCATCTTCTGCTTGACCTGAATTGACATTTTTAAATTTTATTTTGTACACAAATAATACATAGCTAAAATATTCTCTATGTGTATGGGCTTAATATCAGGATCATTATTAACAGAAGAAGTAAATATATTTATTTGGGTCTGGGTCTGCGTTTTGAAATTCCCTTGGTGTAATTCACATAGTCCAGGTTCTGCTTTCTAATAATAACTAACATTTTTATTTTGTAAACATCAGGATCATTCTAGAAGGTTATTGTCCATTAGGTATTAGGTTTTAATTCAGAAAATGTTAAAAGTGACCTGAGGTCAAGTAGAGAAATGCATAATCTTGTTACTGAGAGGATTTTTCAGTCATGCTTTAAGATCTAGCACTTTCAAGTTGAATTATAAGTTGTGTTCAGTATTTTATTTCGGGCTGGAATCTTTTACTTCAAATTATTGAATTCAAGTGATTATTTACTCTGGAAATACAAAAGTGCTCCGATAAAATTCTTGGATAGAGACATTCACTGGAATTTATAGTGAATTCAGACCTGGAATGATATTACTGTAATTCAACAAAAGACATGGAAATCAACACTCTGCCTGCTACTAAAGACACATCAACACCCTCAGCTTCGGATTTAATTTATTCAGGGCTTTAAATTATTAGGACTTGTGTCTGTAATTCTAGGATTATTTGGCATTTAATGCATAATACCATAAGTTTCTTTTAATTACATTTTCACTTTGTCTTCTAGCGAAATAAATTATTTGTTGGATATTACAAAGCTTATTGCTTTTCACTCTTTTCTGTTACTTATTCTAAGAGCATGGAGTTTGTAACACATCTCTTTCTTCTTCTTCTTCCTCTGAACCATCATCCTGGTGGTTTTCAATAACATCTGTAAGAATAAATCTTCAAATATATTTTCTATTAAATAAAATGTAAGGACTGGATACCTGCCAATTGTTTTCATTATTACAAATGCAATAACAAGGTAACAAGACCTGCTATGTGTCTTATATCTTGCTATGATCTGACCTATTAGATGTGTGAAAATGGTGAACCATAATGTATATTTGCATATAGTGTTATCATCATATTTGTTGAAGCTAAGAAAACTATATATCAGATACATAAAACACATTAGACAGAAAATGTTTCGCTGTACATGACATTCTGTCTAGCTATGATACATATCTGGGTTAAGTGTCAGCAAAAAGACATATGAACGGACAAAACAACACTGTAGAATAATCGGACAGACTTTGGATCGCACAATGACAACGTCATCCTTCCAGCTATTTTTAATAATAATGAGAAATACTGGATTGCAACGGGAACAAAAAATGAATGAGCAATATACACAACGAGGTCATCAAAATCAATGTAATCATATTTAAACCAATTAACTGGAATTTTAACAAGCTGAATGACATTTTATACCTTAACTTTGTGCCTTACATCATTTCATTATTTGAAGGACCATTTATTAAGAGCAATGTTGATATCTTCCAAGGAGCCAGGATAATCAGTCTTTGGTTGTATCAACAACCCATTCACGTTTTTACTATGCAACAGAAGTTAGAAACATTATAAGAAGCTGCTACTAAGGTACCAGTCAGTCATACCATGTAGGGCATCACTCCTGATATACACTGGTGGCGGGTCCATGTAATGCCTGAACAATCACTGATCTATAGCATAACCTATCGGCAGTCAACAATAAGGTCAAGTTTTCAGGAATATCTCTCATACCAGACAGCCCATATTGATAAAACTGCTCAGAATTGATTCTAATTGTGTTAGTCATACAAAATTTGCTATGCTGCCTTTCTCCTTACAGAAGCATATACAGATAAAATCAAGCAGTTTTGGTTTTCAAAATGTGTTGACCATCATTTCAGTAGATTGATGAGTTATGGAAGCAGAGATATGCCCAATATGTTTGAACTAAGTGTAAATTTTCTATTAACAAAATGACAAATAACTTTTGGTGGTCAAAAACTTAAAACAAATTAACTACTTGATTCTATCTGGAAATGGGGCCCAGTGTGGTCTAAAGTGCTCACCGTTACGGATCACTGCCATCTCATCTCTGTCTGCGTGGGTTCGAGTCTCGGGTTCGATCAATGTGGGTATGTGAGAAAGCTTGCCAGTAGCTTCTCGTGGGTTGGTGGTTCTTTCTGGGGTTTTCCAGGGTTCTTCCACCACCAATGATACTGGCTGCCATGTAAAGCCTATCTTGTGCTGAAAAATGGCATTAAACCCTACAACAACAACAATAACAACAACTGTCTGGATATACTTCCACGAGGGAAATGGCGTTATGTTAACTACAGTATGACCAAAGCAATTAGACAATGGAACATGTATGCAGCAGAAATTGTTTAGAAAATATGTATATGTGTGTGTGTGTGTGTGTGTGTGTGTGTGTGTGTGTGTGTGGTTTTGAATTTGTAATGTAATTTTAAAAACTTTTCAGTCATATCGCTATGATGTCTGCGGGGCCCCAAGTGGCCGAGTGGTCTAACGCGCTCACCGTTACGGATCTTTGCCATCTCACCTCTGTCTGCGTGAGTTCGAGTCTCAGGCTAGGCTAACGTGGGTACGTGAGAAAGCCTGCCAGTAGCTTCTCGTGGGTTGGTGGTTCTTCCCGGGGTTTTCCAAGGTTCTTCCTCCACCAATTATACTGGCCGCCATGTATAGCCTATCTTGTGCTGAAAAATGGCTTTAAATCCTACAACAACAACAACAACAATGATGTCTGCAGTGAGACAGTTTATAGTGATGTCTAGCAGTGGGGCATCATGCTACATACATGTAGCATCTTGTCTCACCCAGTCACACAGTACTGATCTTAGCAAACGTGCAGCCCGATTTGGATCATTTTGTCAGGGTCCCCAGTGAACAAGGCATTTGAAAATAAACTTTCAATCAACTTTTATATGATATTGAACTTAAAATCGGTTCAACCAGCCTAAGGCCGGCCCTGCAATCACATTATCGTAAGATCAGGCCAACCAGTGCTAGCACTAACCTCTTAATGCTGAGTGCTAAGCGAGGCAGCTGCTAGTACCATTTTTAAAAGTCTTTGTTATGACTCGGCCGGGGTTCGAACCCACGATCTCCCGCATCCAAGATAGATGCTCTAACCACTAGGCCACTGGCACAGTTTGTTCAGGAAGTAAGCCAATTACCACCCCTAATCCCACTATAAATATCAGGGGCGACATCTTACATAGTAGGACTAGGGTACCAGTGTTATGTTGCTCAGTTAGCAACATTAATACTAGTAGTCCATCATTCAAGCATTAATTTCTAATTTCTAAAACAGCAATGCAGCCAGTGCCTCTAAAATTCAATTCTTTACTGACCACTTAACGGGCCCTTCAATGGGACAACTACTTAATGCATGAACATCATTTAAGATTCAAATAAAGCTAGTCATAATAATACATTGAATACTACATAAGTAATAAAAGCTATGCACTATTAATTTGATTCTACAGAAAATATGGATAAGGAATCTCAAGGAAGAAACAATCATGCTGCTGTTTTGACAAGGCATGCCCTCCTTGCACACAGAGGCAAAGCTCTCAATAGATTTCCAAACTAAAGAGTCATTTGCCAGTTAATTCTAACTTCTCAAGGACATTTATAATATGTGTCTTCTCAAAGGCTGTAATTTAAATCATTCCTAAGACCATGCTGTATATGTTTCGATACTGCAGCTATATTCATGTGCTTTATACATGAAAAATGATGGTCTGAAAAACAGCAGATACCATAACAGTATCATCCTACTCCATTTTGCACTGTTTTGACACCAAATCATAAACTCTCAGTTCTCAAGAGAATGAATCTCTCAATGAAAAAAAATTTACTTGCCATAAAAAATCCATTTCACTAATTATCCTGTTTTGAATCAGTAAAATTCTCATCAAAGTCTTTAGTAACTATTTCATTGAGGCAAACCAACCTCTGCCTAAAACAGTCAGCTACTAAACATGTAATGGCAATGTGACAGACAGTGGACACCTACATCAATATCATTGTTTAGAATACTGTAATGAATTCTCAAGTTCCACGAGGAGCTGTTGTAACCAATTTTTTGAGGTGGCTCTTTGTTACTGTAATATGCGCATATTTACAAGAAACAAATACTTTTATGATACATTTCATAGTTGTAGCAGCATCCTTTACATTTGTTTTAGGGGCCCCGAGTGGCTGAGTGGTCTAAAGCTCTCACCATTCCGGATCACTGCCCTCTCACCTCCGTCTGCGTGGGTTCGAGTCTCAGGCTCGGCTAATGTAGATACGTGAGAAAGTTTGCCAGTAGTTTCTCTTGGGTCGGTGGTTCTTCCAGGCGTTTTTCATGGTTCTTCCTCCACCAGTTATACTGGCCGTCATTTATAGCCTATCTTGTTCTGAAAAATGGCGTTAAACCCTACAACAACAACAACATTTGTTATATATCAATGTACCATGATCTTAAATGATAAAAGCAATTTTAGTTTAAAAGCAAATTTTCAATAATCCTTTAACAGAATCTTGATATTTAACTTAATCTTATATAATTTAGTTCATTTGAAGATATGGGTAAGAATGATAATAAATTGAAATTAAAATCTTCTCCTGCAACTTTGTCTTTTGTCTACAATTATCTGCACTTTTCAAGAAATGAGTTATGATGGATACATATTCCCATTGGTCATTAATTTTTAAAAAATGGGTCATAAGCTAAATCTGATAAGCTATTTTTTTTTTACTAACAAGTAAGCAATTTTATTATAATACCATTATTTCTCCCAAATTTTATTATTTTTGCTTTCCAGACAAAATCATGATAAATATAAGAAAACCTCTAGGAGTGCTAAAATGAGTTTTGTCTCCTTTTCCCTGTAAATCTGAGTTTTCTATGCACTACTGTTGTTACTCTACAACACTGTTTTATACTGGAACATATATTACAACGGTGGCACGGGGAGTAGTAGACTTGTGTGAAGGTGCAAAGTGCGACAAATTTTAACTCGGGTAATTTGGGAGCCATATATTTATGGATGACGTCACCAAGATTTGTATGTGGGAACCATATATTTATGGCACAGGACAGTGACGTCTTCTGATGTCCAGTCTAGACCAACTATTAACCATGTGCTAATAATAGCAGGAAGATAGCACTTGTATCAGTCCACAGCACTGTATCAATGTAGCAAAAACATCAGTGAAGCAAACAGACTTATTTGCCCAAGAAAGCTGTTGTCAACACCGTGCGTTGATGTAAGCAATATGGTGGCTGTTAATTATAGTTGCAGTCTCACAGCTGACTCATAGCTAGTTGCTGCTGACATCCGTATATATGTATGGAGTAGTCTTAATAGAATAAAGTTCGTTAGGGCTTTGTGTGGAAGTGTAGAAGTATAAATAGCAATGTGCAGAGTTTTCCAAATTTGAGAATTTTCAGCAAGAGCACACATGTTGATGTGAAAGTGCTCTGACATATCACGTGTTGACATGTCCATCCCATTCAGTAACAACATTAAGTTCCACTAAATCGAGCTTAAACTATAGTCTGAATATACCTCCCCATTTGTTCGTACCCATCCACCCTTCCAATTTAAAAAAAACCACAAGCACAAATGAGATCAAAGATGCTCAGCACTTAATTAGTTCATTTATTGAAATTTCAAACCTGATTATGCCCGGGGGTGGGGGTGGGGTGGAGGGGTGGGCCCTAACAGTTATCGTTTGCATGTTTCACTTTAAATGAAGTTTTCAGTTTAAAAGACGACCATGCTTGTCAGTCATTTCTGGTCCATTTTTAGCGAAGGGGTATATGCAGGACTACACATGTACACACATAGAAGGAAAATACTATGTTGTCTGCGTCCGATATTTACAATGTCGAATCAAGCAAAAGAAAAGAATGACAACTACAGATTTACCTTTTCCATGGATTTAACAAGCGGTGTAATTTCTTTATTCATGTAAGGAAAGAGATATAAAAGTTTGTTTATCAATAAGTATGTCATGTACAGAGCCTTATCTCTGTTGGGGCATATATTGTCATCAAGAGTGAGAACTGTACTAGCTTGAAAGGGACCATCCATTTACTTTTCGAGGGTATCAGGTACTGACACAGAGGTATTCCATTTTCTTTCCTTGCCTATCTGAATATTTTTAATTTTCTTTTTCTTTTTCGTTCTTTTTTGGAATTTAAAAAAAACAAAATAACCAAAAGCACAATATTCTTCTTGTACTATAAAGTTCATTCTGCTCTGCGTCTCTCTCAACAATGAAGTTGAAAAGGAAATGGGAGAGAGAGAGAGAGAGAGAGAGAGAGAGAGAGAGAGAGAGAGAGATCAACTCCTTCGTTAACCCACTCTTATGACATCAATGTGAACTTTGTGACATGGGAATATAATAATCAAGACCTTCACACTAGGGCTCGTATCGTTGCTTACAATTTAACTGTCAGTCATAATATTATTTTGTACTATGTGTATGACTGATAGTTAAATAACTTATAAGCAATGATACGAGGCCCTGTGCATCAAGCTCATTGATGAAACGGGACATAAGCAAGTTGTCACAGATGATAACGAATGAAAGAACGGACAGCTGTTTTGGACGAATATAATAAATAACTATATAAAGAATCTTTGTTTCTTACCAGTTTGATCGCGTACGTCTTGCCATCTTCCAAGAGTTAGGTCTCAGGCGCATTAAGTCTCGAAGCAATAAAACCCATGTAGACCAAATCACGCGCCAAAACACCGCACTACATCAGTCTCACTGGGCTTAAAATATTGCACTTTCTGCTCGCATCACCAGTTTACCATTATTACAAAACTGTTCTTTTCAAATCATTTAAAATACTAGTAGTTATTTTTATGAGTCGTATTTATAGGTGTACGAAATTTACAGTGACATTGCACAGAAGCGATGTTCTGATTGGATGACAAACAATCAGAAGTCGCACACCTGATTGGCTAAGCGTTTGCACACCAATCTACAGCCCAAGGACGACCGCAAATTGTATGAACTATACACACGGAGTGTAACTGTCAGATATTACCGACTTTGCGAGGACTTTGACAATAACACGTAGTTGATATAATATGATCATTCACAACCATTTGCACACGAATCATTTCGAGGACTGGTGTGTAAGTCCTCACAATGTCGTCACGTCCTCAGTATGTTGGTGTGCATTCAAACTCGGGTCCTCGCAAGTATAGCAAAACACACACACACACGCAAACAGACATACACACTGAAATTGCCCAATGCAAACGTCTATTCCATCCCAACAACCCGGTGATGAATACTTAGGAAGATAACGGACGCATTGGGCAACATCCTTTTCACCCGACTTGAATGAAGGGTTGAGGGTTTGGTTTTGAGTCGTGACTTGCCCACAGAACATCTAACTACTGCTACAGAGTTGAGCAATAACAATCTCATTCATATAGGTATATTGATTCTGAATGATAATACTTAAAAAACGTTTCATTAAGAGTGCAGTTAAAAAAAATTAGAATCCTAATGCAAAATACGTACCTGCAGAAATAATACAATAACTCCTTCATTTATGCTTCTGTTCAATTGAAGGTCGAAAAAAGCAATAGTCTAAGAAATAAATGAATTCACAGTGTCATTATTTGAAAGTCGTCATTGTTAGGTCTTATTGCTAAAACTGTTCTAATTGTGATGGGGTGAGTAATTTAAGCTTTTCCGGTTTACACCGATTGAATATAAAAGGGTATGAGAAATTCATGTAGTTTTCCTGCAGTACTGCATTATTTTAAAATGTGTCTGTTATTGGATCACATGCACGTTACATAGAAACCACTAACATGTTTCTTTTCTTACAGTGAAGATGTGCTAAACAGTGAATAATCTCACCTGCATTCAACAGACACCAGCAGAAAAGCCTAAACATTAAAAACATGTTTATTACGTTAAGCCTCTGGACTTGTTTCTTCTGACAAGCAAATGTGTGGTATTTTTTCAGAGACTCTAGTCCTTTGCAAGTTATTCCGAGCTCAATTACTTGACAGAATTGTGACCTGATACGGGTAAATTTCGGAACAGTTTATCTTCATGTGCTCTCTCAATATGTTTCTATCACATTGTCGGAATCTCACTCTTTAAATTAATTATATAGGTTGACACCAGACTTGGTGGGTAAATTTATGGCTTTGTCCGCGGTTATCTAAAGCATGTAACATTATAGTCCATATGCACTTTAGTCTCAAATACAATCAAATACAGGATCACTAAAAATTAAAGAGAAAAAGGTGCTTGCAATAGTTTCAATTACGTGAACAATATTTAAAGAAAAATAGCGAATTGCTGACGTACACTTTAGCTTTGAATTCTTATATCGTGTACGAAAAGATTTCAACTGCAGTCACTGGCAAGTAATTTTTTCCTTATATCTCAAACTGAATTAAGGTTTAAGACCATTAAGTGGCCCTTTTCCGAAGCCTTCTTAATACAAATACTTGAACGCACAATTCAGGGCAAATTTTCAGAACAGTAAATACATCTGAGGCTCTGCAGAGAGTCATTAATTTACAGTACATTCGAACTATTTCATGTTTTCATTCCAAGAACTGGGGCTGTGCATTTCTAACCGTCTGCAATCTTGAGTGCCTGAGCCTGGCTTTGTATTTTTAAACTTTCAATACAAGATTTCAAATACGAATTACATGGGCGTCTCCCGCTGTCTTGTTTTGTATCAAAGATACCGTTCTCCAACTCACCCAACTCTTCCTGGCCGTAGAAACCTTGTAATGCCTACAAACTCATCGTCCCTACTTACGCTAATCCCATCATACCCAGCAGAAAAAGTGGCCAGTTTCAATCAATACGAGTAAATTTTTATTTTCAAAACTGTATTAATGCGTTTTAATAGTTTATAATGTCAAGCAATAAATCGTTCCCGATCTTTTATAACTTTAATTGAACATTTCAGGTTGTAAAGGTTTTCTGATGTTCACATCGGTGACGTCATGAAATCTTGTGCTCCAGCTTTCTTCCGAATTCGGTTGACCCACGGATGCCACCGATCAACATACTAAATCATTGTTAGTTCGTACACGTGTGACAAATGGTCGTTTTACTCGGTTCGAGCGAGAAATTACATGGCTCATATTGTGACGAAATGTCGATATTATCTAGTTTTAATGGAAGTTTCATTATTATCCAGCTTACATGTGAAATTCTTCTACGTTCTGCCTACTTCAGTATTTTATTGCATTACTGTTGCACGATTGTAACTACTTGTTCTCATACAACTTTTCTCATGCAAGTTTTAATATATTGGTAGACCTTGGCCCCATTTCATCAGCTTTGTGTCATTTTCTTTTTGGTATGCACATTACCTTCACCATAACATTCAAAAAGCAGCTAATATCCTTACCCGCCGCTTTAACTGCCAATGTTTAAGATCTTGAGCCGTTTCTAAGATAAAAGTTGGAGACTTCCGAGTAATATTTTGTGACTACATTTCTTTTCGTCAACCAGTTCCAGTTATAGAAGAACCTGACCGTTAACCAAGGAATCGATGGAATTCGACCCCAACTTTTGTGTACTATAGGACTTTAAGACTTGTTTACACGAAAAAAATTTCTTAAACGGAACTGGATTATGTTCACACATGTACGCTATCTATAGGAGAAATATTAGTTTGTCCCATCCATTGCCTCTACATAAAACGAAGACCATGCAGAAAAGATTATATTTAATATTTCAATTATATTTCATTAATGAATCATGGTGAACATTTTGAAAACGAAGTCAACTCAAAGATTTACTGCAAAAAAAAAAATCCCCCCAAAAAACGGTATATCCTGGCAAAAACCATATTTCTGCAACGATTGAGACAATCCTGGGTAAAATGTTTCAACACATTCCACTTTCTTCTATATGCCAGACTGGTGGCAAATCTGAGGTGTTTTAGTTGATTGTGGACCTGGTGCGTGTTGTCCAGTGAAGTCTGAGCTACATCTCTATTTGGCGCGTTAGATGATTCTGGGTAGTGCAATAAACAGCTTGAAGAAAAGATGACATAGGGGTGCAAAGATTTCAATATCCTTTAGTTTTCCTTCCTACAATCCAAATTCATTCAAAGTAACTTAAATGTGAAACGTTCCAAAACCTTCAACCGTATTGTATACAGATGTTAATTATGCAGAATATGACAAGAGCAAACTAATAGATGCCTTATCGCTCGTGGCACGACAAGCTAAATTTGAATAAATGAGTAGGTGTGTTTAATCCGTACGTAGTAAAAAACAGATAACATGATCGAACCCAACTTTATTCACTGTTAATACAATCTTTGCATTTCTGCATTTAAACCAATCGAAAAAGTTTTAACAAACATTTTAACATGTATAGAACCTCAACACATTTGATCAGCTTTGTTATCATCGTCACTAAAAAATTCAAACAGTAACATCCTTACCCGACGCTCAATACCTCATACCTCAAAATACCTCAATCACTAGGTGTTTCTAAGCTAATAAAGATTTAAAGATTCAAGACTCCAATTAGACGGCTACATTTCCTTTTGACTACACTACATTTACAAAAGTACCTGACCATTAGCTAAGGAAGTAATTGAACTCACCTGAAGAGTTCAATCCGAGTCGAATTCATATTGCACTGCCGCTATGTAAAGCAAATGCCGGGCATGGAAATATCTTTATTTAACGATATTATGAAATTTCTAAAGTTCATTTAATCGACGATTATTGGTTATGTTTATAAATATCCAAGTCAACTACTGAATGTTTCAAGCAATCTGACAAAGAAAGTGTGATTTGGTGCTGCACTTTTCATCGTTCAGTAAGTAACCAAAGATCTTTGCCATGTCACCACAATCCTCCGAGTCGCCATAATTGTCAGGTTGATCTGGTTGCCAGAAAATGGAGCTAATGCTTTCACCATTTAGCCAGTTCCATTTCCCCTCTGTGTAAATGTCCGTTGTACCTACCCAAACATTTTCGCATGCACCTGAAGCAAAAGAGATCAAAGATAACAAAAAAATGTATTGCAGACATGCAGTCGTATTGCCCAAACAGTACAAGATAATCCGGTATGTGGGCTTAATTAATTGATAGAATAATTGTCAGAAGAAAACTTGTTGCGAATGTCATGCTAAAGGATTATTCTTCGTAGCCACAGTAAACACTTGTACAAATATTTCGTCTGAACTTGTCAAATAACTATTCTTGCAGGATCCAACTCTTAAGGAGTACCGAGATATGTCTAGAATCAGACGTTTGTTAGAGTGTCGTGCCAATATTATGAAACGAACTATCACTCGGAGATCTAGATAACGACTACGAGAAAAATGCATTGACACAACCAGACCAATATTAATAGAATCAATGTTGGGATTGGTAAATTGACTTGGGTTTACTACAGAGGACTTGCTTTACACAGAAGAGAGTCTAACCTTTATTTCAACTACACCGCATCATTTAGTATACAACTTGTGTTAAGTTCACGATCTTAAGAATACTAACACTAGCAATACTGACAATGCTAAGGATACTAATAGCACTGGCAGCCACATGAAAATGAAGAAATAGTTTATTAGAGGATAAAGACGAAGACGATGATGAAAAGACGCTACTGCCAATATTTTACCTGCTTTCGATCGTGCCAGATCTTTGAAAAAGTTAAAGTTGCGATCATTTAGACTGATCAAGTCCCCACCATCTTGCTGACAGACTTGTCTGGCTTCAGACCAAGACTTGCAATCGCTGTAGAACTTGTAGCAAAACTTGTCCTGCTGATAATAATCGTACCCAGTGCGACACGTAGCACTACCTGCAAATATAAAGTTCAAAAGTCAATGAACCAATGCTTTCCGATTCCGTGCTTCCACTTGTCTATCAATTATGTACTATTGTAATAATCAAAATCAAAAGGAGTTCCGTAGAATATTCCCACTTGTAATCATTGTTTTACCGACAATGTGTGTATTCTAAAGCGGTTTAAGGGCTTACAATTATATTTTTTTTTCGCATCTGAATGACGGGCTTGGTTTATGTTTACAGTGCAGAGCTGCTTCTGATTTGCGCATTCAGACATGCTAGCTTGCACGGATATAAAAGCCAAGCTCCAACATTTTCATATACAAGAAAACCATTGAACATTCAGAAAATAGCAATGCCTATTCTGCGAACATTTACATTATCCAGAACAGGCAATATTAATGTCATTCTACAGTTCACGGTCATTTTACTAGTTCACATACGAGGTCATTTGCATCGGCTGTCAGAAATAATGATACACAAAGGCTTCCCAAAAGTCATTACAGATCCGTATGCAATATTAATTTTAACATTTAAAAATATTATTACAAGAATATATAAACTATGAAAGCAATATGTTAAAATTAACAAACATGACATCTAACGATAATGCAAAACAATCACCTTCAAGCTTACAATTTTCTATAAAGTATCGGTTTATAAATTGATTTTCAATCCCGATTGAGGGACAGCGTAATATATCGTTTTGAAAGTTATCCCTAATAAGCGTAATAACTGCTGCATCCCTTACATTCTCAAGGTATCGTCTCTTTCAATTACCATATTGGACATTTACAAGTTCTGTGTATACTCATTTAAGTCGGATTTCAACACCAAACTGAACGTATCCGCATTTGGACTCGCCGTGTACGCGCATATGACAGCACAGGTGGGTAAGGGTTATTGGTAATGCGCGATGCAGCACAGGTGGGTAGTGGATGGTACTCCTAATGGTGAAGAAATGGCTATAAATTAGGGTAATAGTGATATCCATTTCTTTCATTTTAGTATTAGGCACCGTTTAGAAGCGAGTGTGAGAATACCTTAATAAAAACAATTTCACACCTTTTCGTCCTCATATTGATGCAGTGTACAGCAATATATATGGACACTGAAAAAATGTCACCGACACTTTTAAATAATCCATTTCGTGGCAAGTGGATTTTGAATAAAACAATCTGAAAAGAGCTTTTTCTGCATATACTGTTTGCAAATTAAAGTTTTCTAGTCAGTCCTGAACATTGACATTAGTTCCTAAAAGGGTACGAAGGCCTGTATCGGCCATAGGCAGCATTTTATGATGAAGAGAATAATTCTCCATGTATTTTGGTAGAATTATAACGACAGAGGGACAATTTTAGTCCCAAACATGATGTTCCCAAAAATTAAGGTCTGGCAGATTCATTTTCTCTGCTCACGTGCCTATACATGCTGAACGATCTATTCTACCAGATCGTAATAGTTTTCTGAACTGTATTATTGAATCTCGAGTATAAATCTCTAACTACATTTTTGGTAGCCTAATATTGGGTCGAAGGCAAAATGTACAAAATCTGCGAATTTGGTTTAGTATTTTCCCTTTATGTTGTCCACCAGCCACATCTGACTTGCTTTATATTCTGGTTCATATAGTATCCATATCTTTGTAAACGACTACAGTGTACAAAGATACAAACTAAAGTATCCTATTCAAATGTCATACACAAAAACACAAGTAGTCATCACCAATTGAGAAATGTATCTAAACCGCCACTAACAGGTACATAAAGTATACAACTATCCTTGTACATGGCCCATTCGACACCGTAGAATCCAATGTAGAACAAATATGTTCATGAATACATATAAAAAAGTCGCAGTTTGTGGCGATCATGACATCCGCCACAACGCTACGAAACATCTTACATGATCAGCTGTTAAAATTGGTCTTTTCCTTAATTCGATTCACTTTATGTTTAGTGGGAAGTGCATTCTCTCACTAGATGAAATACATACCACAATTATAATAGTTCTCAGATTTGCAATTTAATATACATCCTATTTATGCATACATACATGGTTTATTTACAATTAGCTAATGGCAAGCACTTTTCATTATCTGTAGATGTGTATCAAGAACAAAGACTGATTATACCCGAAGATAAATTTTGAATTATAAAAGTAAATGCGGTGAAAGTTGCAATCAAAAGTAGCATGTAAACAAGCTTACAAATCTCTTTATATTATATATTTCAGGAATGTTTTACAATTCTTTGTTATTATAGTACCGTCCACAACTACTTTCAATATGGAAAGTTTGACAACCATCGGGTAACAGGCATGAACATAATATGACTGTCAGTGAAGAGACGGGGTTGAGTAGAAGACCTATATGGCAGCCTCTATTACCTGGCATCGAAACGTTTGCCACGTGCAATGTAAGCAAGACCCAATGTATGCAAAACATGTAACACTCGTTGCATCATGATTAGTCCTAATGCAACAAGACAATTACAATGCAATAGCTCAATACTATCCCAATACCGTGAATTATTGTACAAAACAAAAAGTACAATTTTAAATTGCCCAGCTCAGTTCTTATAAATTCATTTTCCGTACAACAGTTTGCTCCTGAACATTGAAATTAGGGTTTTTCTAAAACTCACTAATATACACCTTTAAACTTGTTACTTACTTGTACGTGATATTTGACTATACCACCCCCATCAACCCTTCAGCTGGTCTTTACCAAAACAAAATACATGCTTACCAATGCTTAATTTGAGACTTGCTGCTTTCTCCAATACGTCATTAATTTTCCATTCCAAGTTTCGAAGTTTCGTAGTAATGGCATTATTTTGGCTATTAATAGCTTCTTCAATTTTGTTCCTCTCCGCGCACACGTTTTTCATGGCATTTCCTATTTCTTGCTGGATGACAAGTTGACAGGACGAATCCCAGAAAAACATATTTACACTGTTATATGGGGATCCTTTATCTTCAACTCCCACTGAATTTGCAGCGCAAGCATCTGTAGATTGGGAGCTAACATATGCCACCCGTGTCACCAACTGATGAAACAGGATCAGTAAAATAAATGCAATGATCATTCTCATTTTAAGGATGTTGCTAAAGTAATATGAAGTAGTTAATGAATGGTAGGAATAACCATTACTATCTTAAGTACAGAGCAGTTGCAACGGCACAGTTAACAGGAATTGTGTCTCACAAAATGTTTGCTTATATATGAACACAATGTACGCTGGTTTCGGTGCCGTGTTAAGCGTTACATGACGGTTGTTTAATGTTTGCCACGGTTATTTCAAAATACTGAGTTTGGTTCACCCATTGCTGCACGAGCAAAGTGCATGCGATGAGAAAACCGAATGCTTCAAATTCTCTTGCCTTCTTCGATTGACTCATATTCAGGGCACATATAATACAAATTCTCGCGCTTTATCACAGTACAGATGCTTGTCTATTTTGTTATTAAGTGATTATGTGTGTTTGTGTGTCTGTGTGTGTGATTTGGATTTTTAACGTAGCTTGAAGACTTTTTCTGCCATATCGCTATGATGTCTGCAGTGTGGAAGTTTGTAGCGATGTCTAGCACTGGGGTATCATGCCGCATGTAGCATGATGACCCACACAGTCACATCGTCATAATCATCATAATAATCACATTTTTATATCTTTGGTATGACACGGCAGGGGTTACAACACAAGACAGGCACCGGAGCAGTACTATATGATTATGTATATATATATATATATATATATATATATATATATATATATATATATATATATATGATCTAAGTGGTGTTTGTTTGTGTGTGTGTGTGATTTGGCTTTTTAATCTAGCTTTAACAAGTTTTCATTCATATCGCTACGATGTCTGCAGTGTGGCAGTTTATAGTGATGTCTAGCACTGGGGCATCGTACCGCAGACATGTAGCATGATGTCCCACCCAGTCAATTATCCTGACACTAGGCCGATCAGTCCTAACACTAACCTCTTAATTCCAAGCGCTAAGCGAGGCAGCTGTTAGTATCATTTTTATAAGTGTTTGGTATGACTCGGCTGGGGATAGAACCCACGACCTCCCGCATCTGAGGCGGACTCTCTAACCAGTAGGCCACCGGAGCGGTCGATCGAAATGGTGTAGGAGTCGCTGCTGAAAGGCAAGGCGATGGCTTCCGTTTACTGGATGACCCGGGTTGGAAACTCCTGAAATTACGAACTAAAATTTTCTAAAATGTATCATGCTGCTATTCATTCGTATTTATACAAATCCTGCTGGTCTCGTTGATTTTTAGAAACCAGGGAAAGAACTTTCCGTTCTGATCAGTATATATTTGTAATTCTGTCTGTCTGTATCTCTTTATATATATATATATATATATATATATATATATATATATATATATATATATATATATATATATATATATATATATATATATATATATATATATTACACACACAGACGAAAAGGTACCACTTGGTTTTAACTGCACCGCAAAATGTGCATAATTTGGTCTCTGGAATTCCCTTAATAACAGTTTGTAACTGATCGGTAAGATATGTATAATTTCCAAACACATATTTCTGGTAATTGGGTCAAGGGTTTTATTGTGCAGATTACTCCACACACTACACAAATCAATGACGTTAAACAAATATCAGGCACCATCTCTTTGGGGACCTGTGGCTTGTTGATCACCACGCGGGGTCGTTATCTCACCCTCTGTGTCTTGAGTGTGGGCAGTGTGGCCACTTGTGAAAAGACTGCCCACAAAGTGGCCTTCTTATGCTATTGTAGCAACAGTGAGACAACCACCCACCACGCAGTCAACACTCGCACCCAACTTTCAACCATCCGCCCCTTCTCAACTCCTGAAACCACTCCCGACAACACAAACATGGCAAATAAAATTTATTTTTTAGTCGCAGTTACAACAAAGAAAGAGTCCGTATTTTGCTAAAATTAGGGTTAGTGTAAAACCATGCATTTTAGTCTGAGATACAATCAATAAGGAATCGGTAAAAATAAAAAAGGAAAATATCCTCAGCTAGCAATAACTTACATTTCATGATAAATATAGAAAAAGAAATGGACATTAAATGCAAAAGTCTGAAAGAAATGTGAAGTTTAGAAAGTTTAGCAGTGTGATATCGATTACAAAAAATCCGTACTTCTGTTGTATCTGCCCTTATATCAGTCACTATGTAGGAAGATTCATATGATTCAAAATGGGTAGTAAATTCACAGACTGCCAAACCCAGTTGTCACCTTAACAATAAGAAATTAAATCGAATTTATTGCATTTCAACGAAATAAAACTCAGCTATATTCCCTTTTTCTTACTTACATTTAGTAAATATCCAATTTTTATTCGTTTATATTCAAATTTATTTCAAGGTACAAAATGCCATAATCATTCAATCTGTTTTACTTATTTTGATTGATATTCAATGTTCATCGTTCATGATCAATTAATGTATTTATTTGAAATATTTCCTACAATATTTGACACACCACATTGGCTCATTGCAGATAACTGAACATTCGAGATTGCAAATCACATGGAAATTGACCAACACGTTCTAAAGAGCCATGCCTGAACAGGAAATTAAGGGCCAGATTGAATACTTGAAGATGATTTGCTCAAAAGGTCACCTGAATCTAATCTTGGCGGTCCCAGTGATACAGTGATGCTTTCGTTAATTTTAGTTAGCTTGAGGACCACCGATTTATCATGTGGGGACAATAGGGCGACCAAGAAATTGAGATTTTATGTATAAATCATATTTTAACAATGTCCTCCAAAAAATCAGATATAATGAATAACAGTCATAGCAAAATGTAAATTTGTTAATGAGACGCGGGCAAAGACTACTCTGCGGACATTGTGGAAGTAGTCGTTGTAATGAGGTCGTCTTATATACATTGTGATATATTTTTTATTTGTTTAAAAAATGCTGCTCCTACAGCTTACGATTATTCCTTGAAACACTAACATTCGTTTGTCATTAGGTCGTCCTCTCAGCAGTTGTTTGGTGAAAAATAAAACATCCCAGTCTTATACTAGTTCTTCCAAATCTCCGTCTGTCACAACTTTTACGGAATAAACTTCTGATAAGACTGATAGGAAGTTATTAACTCTTCCAACGTGCGCTTATGGCAACAAGCAACGGCACAGAAATAGGTACAAATTGACAAATAAATAACATAATTACGTCAGAGCTAATCCAAATGCTCTTATATCAAAGGGGTCAAGGTCAGGTCATGTATTAAAAGCAATACTTTTGTTTGGTCAAACAAACCCCTGTCTGATTTTATTATGGAAAATTATGAACTATTCATGTCGAAAGATACTGTATCAGTTATTGGTGATTCTGCGAAGCATATTCATACTAAAATATTAAGGGACACATGAAGTTATCAAAATCATTTGTTATCAGGTACTTTGCCTTTATCTGCGAAGTCCTCGTCTCGAGAATGTATTCTTATTCAGGGAGTTGAGTGTGGCTTTGTTAATGTTCCTCTCCATTGTGTAAATTTGTCATCAGACTTAGTCTTAGGACCAGTGACAGTCGGAACAGTGGATTTTTACCCAACGAGTGTATTCATTTATTAATAGCCAATGGCCTAGTTGGAGAGAAGGCTGAGGTTAATTTGTTTGTAACTGAAACGTTTGTTTGGATAGAAACATCGATCATATAAGAAAGAAATCCCTGATTTATACCCAGCATGTGTAGTTACTAGAGCTATGACAAAGAAAGCTTTTCAGGATGATGTTGATCAGGAAATTACTGATGTAGCTGACACACATAATGGTCAGGCTTTCGATGTTGTCACTTTTGCTGCTGATCGAAATCAATCGAAATGTATTGTTCACGGTGATCCTCTTTTACTACTCATTCTCTTTATTCTAATCCGGGTGACACACGACAATAACTCATTATTAAACAGGAACTAGATCCTGAGATCTTCTATTTGTTAAAGAGGGTTATTAGAGAAGGTGAAGCCACACAAATATATGTTGGTTATTTTGTTAAATATGGATTGATGATGAGGAAATGAAGACCACCTGAGTATCCGCTGGTGACGAGTGGTCAGTGAGCTATCAACATTGTCGTTCCGATGTCGTATAGATTGTCATTTTTCTTCTAGCCCACGAAACACCTTTGGCACGTCAATTAAGTCTTATCACAAGATCTTGAATCATTTTTATTGTCCAAAAATTAAAAGTGATGTTTGTAAATACTGTCGATCTTGTTCACGCAATCAGAAGATGCCTAAGGTCATCTACCTTTTCCTGCATTTTAGGAATAATTTAGCAGAATAATGGTAGGCTGTGTCTGTCCCTTACCTAAGACCAATGGCATAAATTAAAAGTTCAGCAATTTAAGTCTTCTGCTGATCACCATAAATCCAAGTGGCTTAAGAAGGTTTCATCAAACATTCAAAAATATGTTTCAGTCATATCGTGTTGACACAGGACAATATTGAGACGTAGTTGTTTATTTGTTTGCTGTTAGGGAATCAATTCAAGAATCGTTAGGATTCAGTCCCTTTGATCTTGTTTTTTGGACATACTATTTGTGGTCTATTTACGTTGTTAAAAAGAAACTTCTTTCAAATGAAGACACATAAATTAATCTTGTTGGCCATGTTTCTCACTTTATATAAAATTTGACAGAGGCTAGTGACGTTGCAAGAACTAATCTTCACTCTACTCAGTGGAAAGTGTAGTTAAGGTATGATAGAAATAAAAAGGAAAGTATTTTTAAGTATTATGATAGAGTTCTGGGTCTCTTGCCCTTACCTCAAAATCCTCTTCAGGCTAAGTACTTATATGTTGAAAAGAAAGTGAGTGATTCAGAATGATATATTTAATACTCTTGCGAGGCCAAAATAAACACTTTGCCATATAAATATGTTTAAAGAGCGTGTTCATCGAGATAGCCATGTTAATCATGCAGTCAGTTTAGCTATACATGTGACACGCTGTGAGGATTTAAGCAATAGAATTCAATCGGATTGTGGTGACTTTGGTGTAACCTATCTTCTAATTCAGAAATATTGAATAATTTGAACCAGGAACTTTTACATCTACAGCCACAAGAATAGAATGAACAAAAACAGCTACTATTTAAATATGACCGCTTGTTTCTAGATGTTCTGAGACGAACAGATGAAATCTGCCATGACACTGAAATTGTAGATTCCACTCCTATATATTAGCATCCATACAGGATGTACTCTCCCAAACCTAGGAAGTTAAGGTTAAGGATGTCTCTCAATCCCTATGCCTATTTTTGGGAATGGTTGGATATTGTCGTAAAGTTTGCTCCAATGTTATATGATTGCTGAACCTCTGAAGTTTCATTCGTCTGAAAAATGTCAGGAGGCTTTTAGATACGTTAAAGACCATACAAAAGAGTGCACCAGTTCTTTCAGCTGCGAATTTCAGTTAATCATTTAGAATAACTGTTGATTCAAGTGATGTTGGGGTTGGTGGAGTATTGATTCAAGAAGACAAAATGGCGTAGATCATCCAGTGTGCTATTGCTATAAATATTCAATACGCACCAGATAAATTAGCCCACAATCAAGACGGAATGTTTTGGCTTTCTTACTGGCTTTTCAACACTTTGAAGTGTATATTCATTAATTTCCCTGTCCGATTGTTGTATTCTTTGATTACAACCCCCTTATTTTCATTGGAAAGAGAAAAAGAACAAAACTCAGAGATTATTAAGATTTAGCTTGATGTTGCAGGATTACAATATTGACATCAGGCACATCAACGGAAAAGATAATCTGATTGCAGATGCACTTTCACATGTATAGATATATTTATTGCTTCATGTATAGTTTGGGTCATTCGTAAGTTTTCAACTTGTGTAAAGTTTATCACATGTATATTTGACTGATAGTTAAAAAAAAGGTTTCAGTATATAAATCTTTCTTTTTCATGAGGGGAGGTGTTATGTATATTTAATTTGTATTGTTTGTTATTTTTTCTCCATGATTATGTTTTGTATGATTGTATTTTAGACTTGACCTTGTCCAAAATCAAGTTCATGTTGAACCTGACCAGTAACTTTTAATATTGCAAAGAAATAATACATATCTAATATTTTTGAATTAGTGTGCGTTAAGCGTTAGGATCATTATCAATAAGATCATTATCAATAAAGACAAACATGTTTATTTGTGTCTGGGTCTAGGATAATGGTATTCCCCATGGATAAATCTGCGTACATGATGTTTACCACATTATTTAAGGTGATTTTAGTTATATAGTTTTTATTGTTAACAACACAGAATGTTATTGAATGGAAAATTCCGTTAAGTGACAAAATAATTCCAGAAAATGGTAATTCCGACCTGAGTAATATAAATGGATTTATTATCTTACTTATTTAACAAATTACGCATTCTTGCAATAAGATCATAAGCATTTGTCTTGTTGAGTTAAGATTTTTTTTTTTTTGTTTTGGGCGGAACTATTTATTGAAATTTTTTTTTCTCTAGAATTACAGCTTACTCAAAAATATTCCTGAACATAAATATTAAAGCCCTAATGCAGCAATTTATCATAAATTTCACCATTCGTCCAACATAACTAAAGTTTGAAAAGTAGGAAATGATTGGTTAAAAAAGCTATCTGATATCAACCGTTCTTTGAAATAATCAAGATGTTAGATTTAAACGACGTTCAAATAGTCAATTTAAAATTAAGAAGTGCCACTCCTTAAATCAGGCAACAAAATCGTAAATCCGATTTTGTTCCGGAGTTCTCCAAAAGTAGTGATGTGATACATTCGACAAATTACGTTAGCGACTACTCTAATAACAACAACATTCGCACGTGGCGTTCACACTGAATGGAGAGAAAATGAAGAGAGACATGCCCGCATTTCTAAAAGTTGATCGAAGATAAAAATGACACTCGGATGAATATTGGTGATCAGACGGGGCAGTGGAATTCACACTGAAGGGCAAACTTGGGCTCTTGACAATCCAAGATAGCGTGGTGTTATCTTCTTATGTTTACAACGGTGACTTCATCAAATCTTGTGTTTCAACTTTCGACTGAAATCGGTCGACCCACGAATGTCGCCTATCAACATCGGATTAATTCGTACACATGTGAAAAATGGCAGAGTTTCTCAGTTGGAGGGGGAAATTACTTGGCTCATAATGTAATGAAACTTTGATACTATCTAGTTTTGATCGAATCCAGCAACGATAAGACCAATATCTTTCAAGATTCAGTATTATTCAGATGACTGGGGCATATACGACGTTTTGCACGTAAAGGCGGCGTTGGAGCTTTTATTTGGAATTATTGTGAATTCAGACAAGGACATCCTGAATTATATTATTGTGATTAATTGGAAGATTGTTAGCACATCATCACACTTCAGGCCACTGTTACATCAGTACACTGAAGATTAAAGGCACATCAACACTTACAGCGCTGGATCTTATTTCGAACACAAATGGAATTTTGTTACAACTGTATTCAATAGGACTGGTGAAAGAGCTTTTTGGACTATTTGGGATTTAGTTCAGAATACTGTAAGGTCTTTTTAAGTTTTCACTTTGTGTTTTAGGGAGATACATTATTTGTTGAATTTTACAAAACATGGTGGTGTTCGCTCTTTTCTATTACTTAATGACCATACAGTCGTAATAAATGGTGGACTGGGGTGGCCCTTTTTCTAAGACTAAGTCAGACAACTAATATTTCTTGACCATTATATGTCCGTCCACTAGTATTCCAGATGCAATTCCTTTGAGGCATATTAAAATTATAACTATAATAAATGTTTTGATAAAGATTTTTGTACACTTTTTAGACCTCCAAAATCTGTCCAATCTGATGAATTGTCAAATTTTATGTCTTGAATTTTTCCCAACAAGTTATGTATGAATTAGACATCCAACAGTATAATTATTTTGCCTATCACTCAGAAAGTCATGAGAGCTTTAGAAAGAGTTCATCAAACTTTGATGACTATAATTTGGTCATATGGCTTTGATGTAGGAAATGTATGCGACGAGGGTGTTCATTTACTGTTATTTACTGTTAAGAAATCAGTTAGAGAATCATTAGGCTTTAGTCCTTTAGAACTAGCTTTCGAACATAATGTCCGTAAATCATTGCAGTTATTACGAGCAACTTCTTTCAAACGAAGATTCAAAGATTAATCATCTTGACTATGTCTCTTATTGTCGATATAAATTGTTAAAGACTTGAGAAGCAGCAAGAACTAATCTTCACTTTTTCAGTTAAATTAAATTAAAATATGATAGAAATACAAAGGAAAGGATTTTTCAATCTGATGGAGTTTTTGCTGTCTTATCTATAACTCGAAATCGTATTCAGCTTAAGTATTATGGTCCCTATGTTGTTGAAGAAATAAGTAAGTGACTCAAGTGTATCATTAACACTAATAGAAGGGGAATACAGAAACATCTTTGCCATATAAATATGCTAACGGAGAATGTTAATAGAGATAACACAATTGGTCATACAGTCAGTTTAGTTGTACCTGTCTCCCACAGTGAGGATTTAAACCATGGCATGCAATCCGATTGTAATGACGTTGGTGTAACCAATCTTCGGAATCCAGAAATATTAAATAATCTGGGCACCAGACGTTCACATCTGAGGCCTCAAGAAAATATTATACTTAAATAGCCATTATGCAAGTATGAGCACATGTTTGCAGATATTCCAACACGAACAAATCAAAATCTACAATGGCGATGAAATTGTAGATTCTACAACCATGATACAGCATCCTTACATGATAAATCGTCTCAAATAGGAATGTTTGGAAAAAGAAATTGAATATTTGCTGGGGAGTGATTTCATAGGACCAAATACAATCAACTGTCGTTCACCATGTATTCTAGTGCTGAAAACATAATACTTTTCCGTACGTGTATCGACTATAGAAAAGTGAACATTGTCACTAACAGGGATTCGTTTCCAATCCCAAAAATCGATGACTTGCATTGACAAAATTAGACATGGCAAATAAGTAAGACCTTTTGAAAGCAATCTGGCAAATTACACTCACGGAAAGAACGAAAATAAATTCGGCAGTTTTAACTCCAGATGGACTTTGTCATTATAAAATGATGCCTTATGGTGTTAAAGGTTATCAATCAGCTTTCTAGCATTCAGTGAACACGATAACCTCTGATATAGACAACTGTGACGCTTACATCGATGACGTAATCATCTAGAACGATACCTGGAACGATCATATGGAAACCATTGAGAAATTCTTTGACCGACTCATTCATGCAAGTTTGACGATCAAATTAGATTAAACTGTTTTGTCATGCGTGTGTTATATTTTTAGAACATAGTGTTGGACACGGTCAAGTTAAACCTATAGATGTTAAGGTCAAGGGTGCATCTGAATTCCCTTTGTCTATCACTAAAACGCAAATGATGCGATGATTTTTGGGTATCGTTGGATATTATTGGAAATTTTGTTCCAAGTTATTTATAATTTCTGAACAACATGGCCAATTCCTTGAGTACGAAAACCAAGTTTTGATGGTCTAAGAAATGTCAGGGATCTTTTGATAAATAAAAAGACATACTTAAAGTGTACCAGTTCTTTCAGCTCCAAATTTCAATCCGTTATAATGTCTGTTGATGCAAGTGATGTTGGGGTTGGTGCAGGATCGATTCAAGAGTACAGATGTTCATCCAGCATGCTATTTTGCAATGAACTAAACAAGCAACAAACAAATTATTCTACAATTGAGAAGGAATGTTTGGCTTTGACCTTGGGTTTGCAACACTGACGTGTATATTAGTTCAGTTCCTACTCCGACTGTATTCTGTAATCACAACCGCCTTTCTTTCATTAACCAATGAACATAATTCAGAGATTGTTAAGGTTGATTTTGATGCTGCCGGAATAATACAACATTGACACTGGGAACATCAAGGGAATAGATAACGTGATTGCAGATGCACTTTCACATGTATAGTAGTATCATATTGCTTTATGTGTACCTCTTATGACATTCGTAAGACATTATGTAATGTTTTTTTATTATTGGATCATCTGTACATTTAACTAATGTGTAAAAGAAAGTTGACCGCTCCGGTGGCCTAGTGGTTAGAGCGTCCGCCTCGGATGCGGGAGGTCGTGGGTTCGATCCCCGGTCGAGTCATACCAAAGACTTACAAAAATGGTACTAACAGCTGCCTCGCTTGGCGCTCAGCATTAAGAGGTTAGTGTTAGGACTGGTCGGCCTGGTGTCAGGATAATGTGACTGGGTGGGACATCATGCTACATGTCTGCGGCATGATGCCCCAGTGCTAGACATCACTATAAACTGCCACACTGCAGACATCGTAGTGATATGACTGAAAAATTGTTAAAGCTACGTTAAAAATCATAATCACATCACATCACATAAAAGAAAGTTGTATTGTACAAAAAAATCATCAAAAATAATTTTTCTTTATGTATAGTTAATTTGTGTTGTGTAATTTGACCTTCGTCCATAGTTGATTGCAGAAGTTCGCACCTACTTCACTAAGATCTCCTTTGCAAACAGAATATTACATGGCTAATTTTTTTTCGATGATTGTTCAGTATACTTTAATAATGTTATGATTTGTAGGCAAATATGCTTACTTGGATTTATGTTCAGGGCATAAGTTAAACCCTTTGGGGAATTACTGGTGTACCTGATGCTTACCATGTTCTTTAGCAAAGTTTTAATAATAATTTCCAGAATAATCTAAATTGTAAACAAGATTAGGTCTAACTTCACCCTCATCCTGGTCCTCTTACGGTGTCGTCTTTTTTATTGAGGTTGTTTGTATCAGTTATTTATTCCTATCTTAACATATGAAGTAGAACCAGTGCTTCAGTTGTGTTTAGTTTGAATGTATGGGGATTTATTTAAATTATTCCTTGGAATTATCAAGTGCAAATTAAGATTCTGAGACTAACCTGCAATTTGGGGATTATTGGAAGATATTTTGGATTATATCATTTTGATACATGAAGTCAATTAAACATCAATGCTATTCCAGGTTATTGGTTCATCAGCACATACATATATTGAATTCATTCGTAACATCACCTGCATTCTTTTGGAATATCTGTAATTTTAGACTTTGATAGAATTTTTAGTTTAGGACTATTTGGAATTTAATACACAATAGTGAATTTCTATTTTAATTTTCACTACGTATTCTAGTGAAATAATTTATTGAATTCTATTAATCGTGTTGATTTTCACTCTTTTCTGTTATTTAGTTTAAGACCACGTAACCATAACACGCTTTCATGCATGTGACATTGATATTTGCCCTTACACGAGCATTGTCATTTTCAACATTCTTTATATATGGTTACTATAAATATTCAATGTTTTATTTACTGTTTGAATAAAAATTTATCATGAAAAGCTAAATGTCACATTTTTTTTCTATTACTATGTTCAGATTCAGCTTTATATAAAACTCATTAATATGTAGCTAGTAACTGAATATTTTTGAAACAAATTGTTAGTAGATAGCAAAGGATCAACTGGAATGAAAGTTATGTTGCTGAATGTTGTATGAACAGCTGCCCCTGTGTTTATATATATAGAAGATATTAGGTAATTTAAACAAAAGGGGTTCGTTGAATAAAACGTCAAATGAAATGCTAATAAATATTTCAATTTCCAGAACAAGCTCTTAAAATTTGCTTTTGTCGTTTACGCTTTACTCAATGCTTACTTTATATAAAAATGTTTAAATAAATTAATGACTCGAGCTAATTTAGATATCCTTGCTAGGATTTTAAATAAAACAGTTGCATACAACCGCTATGAAGTATTTATCGAAAAAGAGATGCAAAATATTTTGTAACTTCTCAGAATTGCGACAGTTGCCTAAAATATCAGGAGACATACATACAATACAGACAGGAATACAAATTTTCATTTTCTTTATGTTGAGCAAAGATGCTGAATGCAAGTCAGCCATTAATGGCATAAAGGCAGAAACATGAAGATCTGTGGCAGTTTATTCTAGCAGTAACCGATTCATTTTCAAAAAGTGCAGAGGCTGTGCAGTTAAAATCACAAGAGGAGAAGAAGATTTATACCAGTAGAGAAAAAAGACGCAGAAATAACAATCGATTAAGGAAGGGAATTCTTTAACAAAGATGTTAAAACATTTCTTAAAGGGAAGATGCCCAATACCTGTCCACATTCACTGTGGAAAAAGCTGGAAGAGGAAATAATTCAGAAAATGAAATCAGAACATGGATATATAATTTAGGTGACTTTCTTTAGGGCGCTTACATCACTTATTATATACTTGATATAGAGACCAATGGTTTAACGTTGTTTCTACTGGTCCGTTTACTGCGGTATGGACGGTAGTTCCATTCAAATACTGAGATCGTTTCTATATGATAAATTGATGTTCCCATTCGATGAACTTGTCGTGGTGTCTATAGATATGTCGCCAGAACTAATTTTTAAAAATGTATACTATTTCAGACTTTATACAGAACTGTTCAAATCCGCTTACCTATTTTCGTTAAATTTGTCCTTGATCCATATTATAGAATATACTCCCCATCAATCTTATAGATATGGACATATTTCCATAATATGGAAATTAAAATGTATTATGTTATTGAAAGGATGTTTGATGCATTTCACACACAATTTGGTCAATAAATAAGCAGCGATTCAGACTGAGAACACTGCTTCAGTGTTCAGTATAGAGATGACAGATGCTTTATGGGGTTAAAATCAATTATTAATACCATAAACAGCTACCCTGCCATCAAATATATGCTGGCAGTAATACCGTCTTTGTGTTTATTTAAAAGGTTTCATTTATCGTTTAAAGTGTGGAGGATATCGTAATACTAGTTTTACCAAATTTGTGAAGATGTTTATAGCACAAATGTGTGGTTTGCGAAACGGAATCCAGAGAAATGCAAGCTGAATTGTTGTGCTTGACTATGTCAGGAAAATTTTACCAAAGGCAAGCGCACATACGAACACTAATCGAATAGCTAGGCACAGAACCCAATTTTATTCAGCATTAATACATCAACAATTTATCAAATATTTATAGAACATTTCATTAGCTTTTGTCTCATTTTTACAAACGCACCTGGTCGTTAGGTAAGGAAACACCCGTAACAAATTTCTAACGCTCGATGGCACGAATGAGCTAAAGACGTCTGGACTGGTGGTGCTTCAAAAGGTTTTATTAACACGAAATTGTCCCTTGTATGTAACATACCAAGAGTATTATCCGAGTTTGTTTCATTGCTGTTACGTAAAGCAAATAATGGCATGGAACCATTTTATTCAAGATTACGAAATAGTTAATGTTCATTTCATCCCGGATTATTGGTCCATGTCTAACAAATATTTACATCAAACGGTAGATTCGTTTCAAGCAATCTGGCACAGAAAATGTAGTGTGAAGTTACAATTTTCATCGTTCAGTAAGAAATCCGAAGGCTTCAGGTCACCACAATGCTCCTTGCCGGCCCAATTGTCGGGTTGTTGCGGTTGCCAGAAAACGGAAGTAATCTCTTTTCCGTTCAGCCAGTTCCACTTTCCTTGGGAGGAAATGTCTGTTGTACCGACCCAAACGTGATTGCAAGCACCTGAAATACAAGGGAGAAGTAAAAGATCAATGTATATTAAACGTATTGCAGATATGTAATGGATATTGCCCCAATAATGCAAGGTATGTAGAAATGTAGCCCAACTGACATGTGAAAAGTGACAAAAGTAGATAAGAATATTGAAATCTGGGCACAAACGCCATTGTGTATAATGGAGCGTGCACAAGTTGCAAAAACTTACTTTTATTCAAACATAAATTACCTTTTAAAATCTTTAGACTTACACCACAAAGTGCTTAATAAAATAGATAAGGATATAATTAACTATATATAGAATTTTAAATTGCACTACATCGAGAAAGAAACTCTATATCGGGAAAGCAATCGAGGAGGTTTAGCTTTACCCAACTTAAAATGGATGCAAGAAGCAAATATTATAAATAGATTTGTAAAAATTAAAGCTTCCCCGGATATGCCGTGGGAAGCTATTTACATCTACTGGTTTGGGTTTATAAATAGAAATAGAAGGGATATATTTACAAACAATGCTTTGACTAAAAAAATTTTCGTAAGTAAAAAATTTAAATACATAAAAGACTTGGTTTTTAAATTTAGAGACAAAAAAGAAATCTGGGAAGGGGATAAAAATACATAAAATAATAAGGGAATTTTATACAAAAAATCATAGATGTAAGGTTGAAAGGGAGAACTGGGGGGTAGACTGGGATATTTCATGGTCAAATTGGGCAAATATAAAATCTCTACAAATTCAAAGTATTATTTTTAAATACCTTCATGATGTTTGGCTTACTGGGGAAATAGTAAAAAGGAAAGGCATGATAAAAATAATTCCAAAGTGTCCGTTATGTAAAGCATATAGCTTTACAAAGACACATGTAATGCTAGAATGCAAAACCAACAAAAAGACAAGGGACAGTATTATTGCTTCAATAGCAAAAATTAAAACCATCAAATATCAGCGAAATAGATTATTATATTTAGACGTAAAACTAGAACAAAAAACCTTTTTCGAAATAACTAACTTTATAATAGATAAAATGAGGAAATGTGGTCAAATTATTACAATACGGAAGTGACCCATTTCCTTTAAAAATGGTTTTCACAAGTTTTAAAAAATTTTTATTTTTTTTTTCTCTCTCACCTACTAATCAATATAAAAACTGGAATCCTATACTAACATAATTAACTTTCTTTTAATTCTAAAATATGGACAGGGAATCTGCACATGGATGAAGTAGGAGACAGAAACGCCACCGGGCTATACCACAAGGCGCTACGCGAAGTGGGAAAGTCGGTGGAAGAGCCTCCGAAAAAGACATGTGCAGAAAATGGACAAACAAACATAAAACACAGGGGTTTTTCTTATTCTAGTTAAAAGGATTCCAGGAAAAATTCAGAAAAAGACTAACAAAATTTACATAAATATGTAATCTCATTTGGATTTTTGTATTTGGAATCTCTAAATAGGGGAGTAGACTTGGAGTAAGGCTATGTCTTGTAAGGAAAAGCAAGTTACCAAATAAATAAAAACATGTGGTACCTTACGGACTAGCTTTATTACCAACCTCCTTTTTTAAGTCAATCAAAATAAGAAACGACACACGATATTTGCACTCACTAAAACATCAGGCTTTATTTTTAAAAAAAATAAAAAATTAGTACACCGTTTCTTATACAAAATTCAAAATTGGTAAATGATCAAATAAAATTTAATATTGTAATAAATAAATTTTCAATCGTTGAGAAACTCTGAAAGAATGTGATTATTATGCCGTCCTTACAAAAACATCTATAGCATACATACATTATAGCACTACACAGACAGCATACACAGGACATAGGGACCCTTTGGCAAAGGTCACTGAAAAAAAAGATGATGTTTTCCAAACTGGTGCTTTAAACCAGAGAGGGGAACTCATCTTTTAGATGACACTAGGGAAAAAGAATACCCCACACAAAATTGGGAACAAAATTCTGTTTTAAAAATAAATACACTTACAACACCTCTGAGGGGGAAACACTCACACATAAAAACTTTTATTTTTTTGGGATAAGTGGGGGGGGGGCATCTGTCTGGTGCCCCCCCCCAAAAAAAGTGAAAAGTGACAAGAAATGATATCGCGAATTTCGTATGCAAGGATTCAATCTTCGCAGCCACGATGTATACTCATTGTACATGTATTTCGTCTGAAGGTGTTAAGAAAAACTGCTCTAACAAGATCAAACTCAATTAGAAGTACGGAAATGGAAAAGCTTATTTCGGGGGATAATTATTGATCCTGAATTACTACGTCATTAAAGTGTGTCGTGCCAATAATATGATGAAACGAATCACTAGAGATCGAGATAACCACCACGAGGACAGCGCATTGAAACAAACTTATATTAATATAATCAATATTGGGTTAACAACAGATGCTTCATGTTACAACACAAATTGAAGTCTACCCATCTTTATATCTCAGTGACGGAACTACTTGTCGAGAAATTGCTGTTGTTTACAGATCCAATACACTACTACATTGATGTACATATAAATACATAAACACATATGCCATACTCAGCGAGGAACCTTCGTTCAGTTCTGGTTCGAACATATGCTTTCCATATTTTAATCTGTTACGATATACTGACAGATATTTGATGTGCAGCTAAACCCTCATGTACACATGTTCGTATACGATCCTTTATTTCAGTTACACATCATTTAATATACATGTTATTAACTTCAAGTTCAAGACCTTAAAAAGAACGCAAACACTAAGCAAACTGATAATACTAACACGACTACTACTATTAATAGTAAAATTACGAAGGAGAATTAGTATATTTATTAAAAGATGATAAAGACAAAGACGGAAATGAAATAGAGAAAGACGCAGATGCTGGTAACTTTACCCGTTTTCAATCGTGCCACATCTCTGAAAAAGTTAAAGTTGCCATCATTTAGACTGATCAAGTCCCCACCTTCTTGCTGACAGATTTGTCTGGCTTCAGACCAGGTTTTACAGTCGCTGTGGAACTTGTAGCAAAACTTGTCTTCCCGATAATACTCGTACCCAGCACGACATGTAGGAAGGCCTGCAAAAGGACATTTTATCACTCATGGAAACATTGCTTTTCAATTTTGTGCTTCGACTTGTCCTCAAGTTTCTGTATGATTGCAATAAATAACGAAATCAAAATAGTAATGATATGTAAATATTGTGCTCGTTTATGAAAATACTTCAGATGTGGTGGACATTAACATGTCGTATATTTTGAATTGAAAGGTAGCCTGAACCAAACAGTAACGCAACCTAACCATTGATTGAAACGTTCCAGCAAAATTTCAATATTTTAGGAATTCTGATACACAACAATGTTTTCTGGCCACGGTAACGAACAGAATATTTAAAAATGTCCTTTTGCAACATTTTTGAAAAAACAGTCTACAACCAAATTTATCCGTCTATCATTAACGATTTTACAGAATTTGCAAGTTTGTGTTTATTTCTCAATTAAAACGTGCTCCTTGTGAGCTTGAAAGCTTTGTACAACGTTGCAATATTCAAGTTCGTTAGAATATCTAGTTAACAAATGATTAAACTAGGTTAATAAATACATAAATACACAGGTACGTCATTTAAAAGCGTTTCCAGCTAGTCTTTAACCGAATAAAATACAAGCTTACCTGTGCTCAATTTGAGAGTTGCTAATCGAGCCAATACGTCATCAATGCTTTTTTCCAAGGTTTGAAGTCTCGTAGTCGTAGCTTTATATAGCTCATCTGCACGTTTGTTCATCTCCATGCAAACTTCTTTCATGGCATTTCCTACGTCTTGTTGAACGACGCGATCACATAGCGAATTCCCCAACAACATATTCACGCTGCTGTATGAATTGTCGGTGCAAGAATTGTCAGTGCTGGAGCTAGTATATGGGATGCGCGTCAACAACTGGAGAGGCAGGATGAATACCATAAATATAATTAGCCTCATTTTAACGACGTTCCAAAAGCAATATGAAGTACTATTCACTAGTTTCAGTACAGAGAAACTTTGATTTAGGTACCTAGATGAATAAGCAAGGTTTTATAATGCCAATCCAAACATGTGGACAGTCAGACAATGAGCGCTATTATTCTTCAAAACTAAGGACACACAGATGTCACATAACTGTGTGAAGCTAAACGTTCATAGTTTATATATGAACGATTAGGCTATTTAAAGAAAAATGAGTTCAGTTCATCCACTGCTGCACGACCAAAGTGCCTGCAGTGAGAAACCCGATTATCTCAACTTCCTTAGTCTTCAATCGACCCATGCTCGCGGCACTTCTAGAGTAAATACTCGTTGTTTTATCACAGTATAGATACATTTGCGTTTCTGTTCTGTTCTGTTTTTTTTTTCTCCAAACGATTATATATATATATATATATAATTCAATTCATCCGAAAAACGGCCTTATGACGTTGAGCAAGAAACGCTGGAAATATTCACTCAAAATATGACATCAAATTTTTATACGTCGTGTCTTGGCGGAAGTAGTTTTGCCATTTTCAAGAGTGTCCTATACTGTAGTCAAGAGAAATGTTTTGCAAATTTTTCAAGGATTCTGGAGATGACAATGAATTTAGGGCATGTTAATCCCGAATATTAACAAATATTTCCAAGCAATGACAAAATGAAATAATGTATATCATATAATTATTAACGCATTAATTGTAACTGATCAAATCGATTAGTCTTTGCTGAGCAAAGATTATAAAATATTTCAATATATATGATAATATTATATATTTTTTTTCTTCGTTAAGTTTACATTGTCAGAATCGTAGTTTTCCATATTACACTGCTTCATACTGCATGACATGTGAGTCTAAAAATAGTATTGAGGATTAAGAACTACTTTGTCAATAAACCATGTACACTCATGTAGTAGACGATTTAGCTTTTCGTTGATTAGATTTGTTTGTGGATGAACTAAACAAGCTGTGTCGTCCATTTGAAAGTAGAGATGGTAAAGGTAACAATATGGACGAGTTCACTGGGTCACCATCGAAACTTTCAAAGAAGCAAACAAATGAACGTGATGGCGATGTCAAGAATAAACTGAATAGACACAGTAATTGAAAGCAACACTCTGATCACTTGAACAGTTATTTACGAGAATATTTGTAAGTTTTTGCAAACAGAATGGTTCAGACTATGACCAGTGCTCTATAGGGTCCATAGAAATAGCATAGGAAAGCATACTGAAGCCAAGAGCTATCACATATCTATCAGAGACGTACTATTTTACAAGTCAGTCAAAACACTAAATTCGGAACAAAATGCAACTGAACGGTTTGGTAGGAAACTAAGAGCTTCAGAGCCAATAAGCCAAGACGACAAAAAAGTATTATTTTTTACCTTTGTGTGGACTGTCACACAACAGCTGCTTTGCAATTGTCACCGTTTAACTATTTTGATACAGTGTTAGACTAGCAATAGAAGGCAGACAGGTAGTAGCTGGGGTCCTTTCAACAGCGAGAATGCAAGTTAGCAGGGCATATGCATGTCTTCTTCAACTTATAATTAGAATGGCAATAAATATACTTATATTTCTGAATCTCAAGATGTTCTTTCTTAGTTCTGCAAATCCGAATGACATGAACCATGTCATTCGTTCCAAAACTTGATACACACCATGAATCTGTACTGCAATTTTAACTACGTTTCCAACTGAAATCACATTCTCCTTACTACACTCAAAACCAAATGAATGTGATATTCCTTAGCGCCTTTATGATAATTTCAATTAAAAGAATTAATATTTTCCCTCATTATGATTCCAAACAATCAATAGCAAAACAGAAACATCGTAGGTTCAACGCGGGTCACTCCACTGCTCAATCACATGTACATCGTACGGAATTGACTTAGCTAATATATCCAGTCCAGTTCAAGCAGACAAGTAAAACAGTGTTAGATCGATAGAAAAACAAAATTCACTCATTCTGTGCAAACTGGAATAGTTGTTTCAATGCACATTCATTCTCAATATGACTCTAAATTGCAATGTTAAGTAGACCAAAACGAGATTTATTTAAACTAACGTCGAGCGCGCGACGAAGTTCAAAGGTCGTTCGGCGGTACTATGCGCGCATTACTATTGTTACTGTGTTTCGATAACTCTACGGTTGTGTATTTATTTTGGAATACAGCATAAATTCAAATACTTTATTTCGTGTGGTGTTTTCTTTTTATTATTAAGCTTTAGGTAGAAAAAGAAAATGAG
>JAECUM010027064.1:0-45099 GCA_016617855.1 Megalonaias nervosa | reverse complement strand
ATATATATATAAAAAAACAGATTTAAAGCAATTAAACTAGAGGATATCATGGAAGACTGGGAAACTCTAAAAAAGGAAGTAAAAAATTAACCAAATATTACAGCAAAACGAAAAAACTCAAAAAACAATGGCTTCAAAAAACATATTTGGAAATCCAATTGAAGGAAAAACCTCTAACGGAACAAGAGGACCTAATAACTAAACAATGGGAAGAAATAGAAAAAGAAAAATTACAAGGAGCCAAAATAAGAGCGGGGAAATTCAACAATATATATAATTAGGGGAGGGGAATGTATAGGCGATTAGAATTAAAGAGAGGAGACCAGAAAAAAATAGAGGAGATGAAACTGGAAGGGATAATACATAAGGATAAAACAAACATTCTAAATGGAATTAAAAACTATTATACCAATATTTTTAAAACCCAAAATATAGACGTAAACAACATAAAACAATATATAAAAGAAACCAAGTATAATCAAATATCAATAGGGGATAAAGAAAATTGTGACAAGTTTATTACAATAGAGGAAATTAAAACTGCAATCAACAGTCTCAAAAAGGGGACGGCCCCAGGGTCTGATGGCTTATCAACGGATTTCTACATAATGTTCAAAGATGAAATAGTTGAAATGCTAGAATTTTATATAATAACATTTTATTTCATGAGGAAATGCCCAAAACACTTAGAGAAGGAATTATTACTCTGCTATATAAAGGGAAAGGGGAAAGAAGCGGCATAAAAAATTGGAGACCCATAACCTTACTTAATGTTGACTATAAAATTCTAAGTAAAGTTATCACAAATAGGATGAGAAAGTGCTTAAATAACATAATAGATTTTAATCAAAGCTGGGGGGGGGGGGGGCAGGAAGTAAAAATTTTAAATAATGCTCTATCTATACAAGCTATCATAGACCTTATTAAAAATAAAAATGAAAAAGCATTTATGTTCCTATTCGATCAGGAAAAGGCATTTGATAGAATTGAACATGAATTTATCTATCAAACATTAGAAAAGTGTGGGTCTGGAAATAACATAGTAAATGGATAAAAGCAATGTACAGCAATATTACATAAAAAAATAACGATAAATGGAGCCTTAACGGGTGAATTCAAGCTTCAACGCTCAGTGAGACAGGGCTGCCCTCTAACTATGATATTATATGTAATTGCAATAGAATCCTTGAATAAAAATATCAAAAACAATACCAAGATTCAAGCAATTAAAATACCTAATATGAAAGATGAATTTAAGACTATTCTACATGCAGACGATTGCACGAACTTTACCAGGGATGAATACTCCTTCAAACATCTACAAGATGAATTCATAAAATTTGGAAAAGTCTCTGGTTCAGCAATAAATCATAATAAAACAGAAATCTTATTAATAGGAAACTGGCGGGGAAACCACCCAGGTCTCCCACCAAACTTGATCAAAACTCATGTAAAAGCATTAGGAATTGTTTTCGGACTAAACTCTACTCACAAAAACTATCGTAAACTAATAACAAAACTCGACGCACAAATCGAAACTTGGTCGCACATCAAGCTAAACTTAATAGACCGCATACAGGTCGCTAAGACGTACATATACAGCCAATTGAACTATAGTATGAATACAACTCACTTGACAGAAGCCATGATAGGCAACATAGAACGTAAAATAATGAGCTTAATTTGGGAAAACAAAATTTACTATGTAAGAAAAAAATACATATGCAGGCCCAAGGTTGGGGGGGGGGGATTAGACCTCCCTAATCTGAGCGTGAAGCAAAAAGCCACTATTCTGAATAGGTTTAAATTGCTTAATGACAAACCCATATACCCATGGGAAGCGATAAACATTTATTTATATGGATATCTTTGTAGATTTAACAAGAAAATATACATGAACAACACATTAAGCAAATTGCTAGAACCACCTGGTTACTATAGAATAGTGAAATATATAGATATAGAAATAATGAAGCATTATGGAATAAAGAAAAAGATATATATACAATACTAAATGAGCCACTAGCCCAAGAGAAACTAGAAATTGAATTTAGAAACCCGGGATTAAACTGGGAAACAATCTGGAAAAAGTGGGCAGGCATAAAATCACCCGCCGTACAAAGCCGAATCTTCTTTTATCTCCATGATAAATGGTTAACAGGAGAAGTGGCCTTTATTAGACACTTAACAAAAAGCATACCAAAATGCAGACTTTGTGGATCATATGTGGACTCAAAGAAACACTTAATATTAGAATGTCAAAAAAATAATACCGAAAGGCAAAATATTAAAACCAAAAATACAATTAAAATATGGGAAAAATGAAACCGCACGACTATTATGTACAAACAGTATCAATGACAAGAAACTATATAATGAATTAATAGGTTTTATTAATACAATAATGAAAACAATACGAGAGTATATATAGATAGTGTTAATTTTATATGATGAGTTATATGCCTGTGGCATCTATACTAGCAACTAACATGTACACATAAAAAGTTAGAGAGAGGGGAAGGGGAGGGATATGGTACGGTGCCAAAGCTACGTGACTAACGTGGGGTAGTACGGACCGTGCCGGACCCCAAACCCCAACCCCAAAGAATCGAATACACACACACCCCATACACGTTTGACACAAGCTTTACTACCATCTAACTATCCTCCTTTAGCGCACATTAATAAAATGAGGTTCCAAAGATAGAGAAGCTGGTATCGATCTTAAATCACAACCGGCTTCTCAAATCAAAGGAATCAATAAAAGTAAAATAACTAGAAGAATATAATCTATACAGCCAGCCCTTACACAAACACAATGCAGACACAACAAATAGCAGACTCATATAGCATTCACAGAGCACTACAGATCCATGGCAAGGATCACAAAATGTAAATAAGCTATGACTCCAGCCTAGGAAGAGCTTTTATATTACACTAGAATAGGAACGGTGTATATACCCTATCTCAAAATTTGATAAAATTGAAATTGATGGAAAAAAAAAAATACAAAAAACACACACATATTGGAGATACAAGAACATATAAAAACCCATTATATTTCGGCTATAGGGGGTCCCTCAGATGATGATGTATCTGAGAGGAACCACACCAATAAAACTAAATACGCTAGCAACCCACTCTCTTTCTGGAGTGTTATAAAATTCTGGTTTTAGAAACTGATGTCGCAGCTGATATCCCGCCGCAGCAACCTTAACAGGATCATTCATAATTTCTATATATCCTTGCTGAGTAACATACTGAGATTTTAATTCTGGTATAGACAGATCCTCGACAATATTTTTAACATCTTGAATTTCAGCACGTGTTTTGTCGGAAGACTCCATAGCTTCCTTAATTTGTTCTGGTAATGCTCCGATAACCTGCTGTGTTGCAGTTGTAGCCTCAGCGGTTTTCTCCAACGCGGGAAGAAGATCTTTAGTAATCTTTGTAACAGGTTTGAATAACTGTTCTGCGCCTTCTGCAAATTCCACTTGAGATTCCTGACGTGCCTGTAGTTTTTATTTGACAGAATCTCTCACGGGTATATATTTCTTGATTGCCCCTAGTCACTCTCGATCTAGTCTAGCTGAGTGTGGTTCTACAATCATTATTGATATATTTAGTTATTTAATTGCAGCAGCAGGGAGGGTGCGACCAAAAGTAGGTTTGCCTAAAAAGTAAACACGTTCTGTAATTGACGACAAAAAAAGTAACCTACTGGTTATCTTTAGAGTGTAATTGACTACTGAGACCATAATTTTGTTTTAATAATCAACAATCCAAGCAAGTGGTTTTTTCACCCTCCCTGCTGCTAATGTAATACATTTTACCTTCTATACAAACTGAATTTACTGGGAAAAATATCAAATCCCGTGAAAATAATCATTGCAATAAAATGCAATGAAAGAAAAATAAAATAAAAAAGAATTTTAAAACTAACACACAAGCAATTTAATTACATATACGTAACAGTCCACGCCTGATTTGCATCACCTAGCGATGCTTCCTGTCTTTGTCGCCGTTTATCCCATGTCTTCCCACTTTCACGTGTATACGTTTGATCTTTCTGGCTCCTTCTATCCTAACCGCTTGATCTCTTATCAGGACTTTCGCCTTTCGGACTGTCCCAGACTGTTCCAGAGAGCTGTTTCTTTTAATGCTGTTCTTTTCAAGAAAATGTGCATCCTAGCACTAAAGGCCTGTTTTTGCCTACAAGACAGCCACCTGGTTCCCTTACTTGTCTTAACGAGAAAGAACTACTCTTTAGTTTTCCCCCGGAGTCAGACGAGTCTTGCTCCTCTTGCAGGAAAATCTCGGACTGAGGAAATTCGCCCAAAGTCGTTACTTTAAATTCAACATTTCTTCCAGGGTGTACGCCTTTAGTTACACTGACCTATCGTAATCAGCCGTTCCTAATTTTCCCCCCAAGATAATTATTTCTTTCGTCAGATTTTGACAGCCTAGACTCTGAGAAATGCAACACATACCAACTTCCTTTCGTTAAATGATTATTCGACATAGCGTTCCCATTAAGCGGTATGGTCGGCATCTTAATGTTTACTCTCCCAGGACAGGTTTGCCATGCCCGGGTCAATTCTAAATTAGCCGTAGATGCTGGCCCCTCCCTTGCGCACGACATTTAACAACTGACATGGGAAAAGGCCGAAGTGACCCTTCATATAAAACCTTGCTGACTTGACTGTAATAAAATTTTAATGTACAGTGTATTTAATTTTAAGGTTCAATACTTACTCAAAATTCGACACATTACAAGCCATGACGGCAAAAGTAAATTATATACACGCTTATGTATACAAAGCGCATGAGAGTTTTTATTCAAACAACGGAAAAGTATCATCCCCAATTATAACACAGAGTCCAATAGCTTGACTTCTTCTTCTTCTTTTTATTATTATTAACATACTACATAATGACAGACGTGTCACATAAGTAGAGGTAATGTGTAAATTTGAAGTCGTAGGAATTGCTAACGCGTAGAAATTTAAGTGACTTTGAAGTTTTATTTATTGCTACTATACGCAGTGAGTACTGGTTTACAAACTATTCAGATTCTCTATCTGAGTGAGAATGAAACAAAAATTCATATGTTACAAACAGGCAGGTGGATTTGAGATTAATCCCATTCGGTCAGTTGAATCCAACATAGCGCAACAATCAAATATGTTCTTCATCGTGAAACATGAGTTCTCCCCAAGTTAATGTTTACAGCCTAATTATCGCAAAAGAAGGGAGAAGTCATAAAAAATCACGTACATTAGCTTGCACTGAATTGGAAATATGATGATATATCACGGTTTTTCCATAAACATCAATGCTATCGATTGGTGAAATAAACTTTCTATCCTTCAGACTGAGTTTCCCAAACTGTCAGAGAGAGAGAGAGAGAGAGAGAGAGAGAGAGAGAGAGAGAGCAGTGTTCAATTGTCAAATTGACAAGAACAGAACCAGGTATTTTATTTCATTCATGACAGACAACTCTGCTTAACTAAACGGGTAAGAGTATCCACTCAAACCAAATACATTTTCAATGATGTGTATAACAAATTTTAAAAGAAAGATCATCAAAATACAAAATGCAATCTAGAGTTAAATGAACATAATCCTACATGTTACCAGGACTTTCAACTTTCTTTCAAAGCCTGATAGAAACTACAACTCTAACATAATGCACCAATCACAGCTAGTTTTGCCTTTTGTTTCAGAATATAATGTTCCCTACTCATTAGGCTCCGCCCCCTGGGCTTGGCACAATTACACCGATAGCCAATCTAACTTTCTTTCAATCATCTGTGATAAAGCTCGGGACTGTACAAGTAACAAGTGTACTTAGTCTTGCTTGTCAAATTCGATTTCATGAGGTACAAGCTACGTTTTATATTAATGTGATTGGAAATGTCATAGAGCTGTTTCAACTACTGTTTTCATATTTGTACTTACTACCAAACAATTGTGTGGAAATAAACTGAACTGTTTTAAATATGAGTTGTGTTTAATACATATCAGCACGTATTGAAAATCGCAGGGGTAAATTGGATAACTCACATTATGTTTTATTATGTAATAATCAAGTCAAAAGTCAATGTACTTATTAGTATGTACCTCTTCTTCAAAAAGGATAATACCTATAAAATAAAGGACTTTATATTTGTTTAGTAGACACAGAACGTAACACCAGAGACAGGGGACAAGTTATAAAATATAAATATAAATATAACATATAAATATAAGCTTTCAGCACTTTACACGGACAACATATACACGAGGTCACTAACCCCTGGTCGTTGCACAAAGGTCACTCTACTCATTCATTTGCAACACAAATAGAAGGCTTCCCTTCTTTATGAAGTGTACAAAATTCATGCAATAAGCCAATCATCTCCATGTACAGTAAGTAGATCACGGATTCCAAGCTCTTGTTTGGATTTTGTTTGAAACTGAAGAATACGATACAGAAACATGCCAAGAAAAATACAAGTATTACAAGTCAAATGGACTTAAAAACACCAGAAATGTGTGCATCTAAAAGGGACATGTAGCTTATAATAAAGGTATCACAAGAAACAACAAAACAGAGAAAATTGAAAAGGAAAGTTTGATTACCTTTCTTTAGACAAATATGTAAAGGCAGTGTCCTATTGGTCCAAGTACAATCCCTAGGCATTAGTACTACTACATCCCTAACAAGCATCAAAACGTCAGGTGAAGCAATGTGTATTCCCATCTGACAAAAGAGAAATAACGTAAATGATATAGATGCATATACTTTTTACTGGTCCTACACATGAAATTTCCAAAAACTGGCTTAAGATAGGCGCACACACACCCAACCCCTCCCCCGAAAAACCCCACACAATAAAACTATATCAATTCATAGACCATTCAAACTTTTCTGGGATAAACTATCGAGTCAGTTGCACTTATAATTGCATCAGGATTGAGGGCTAATATGCTATTTAACACTAAAGCTTCTCTTTATTATGATACACACTAATTGACAATGTGAGCTTCAATTTCTTAGTGTATTGTGTAAGGGAGATAACTTAACGAAATACGTAACGGTATTTTATTTTCTCCGCTATATTATAGGAATTGCATACAATTGAGAACATAAAATAAGGGCTTCTTAAGGTAGAAGAAAAACTGAGAGTGATTTAATGTTTTCTCCGTGATAAAGAGGCTGCCATATATCAGAGAGTTCGTGTTCTCTAAAATGCCAGTATGTAGAGTGCAGCCTTCCGTAAACATGCCAATGTTATCCCGTGCTATTCTGAATTCTTGCGATGGGACGCATAGTTTGAATATCAGCGTGGACTTAAATGGAAAGAATGGGCAATATGTGACTAATATGACCGTATACGAGGCCATTCCAAAAGAAACAGTTGGACAGAAATAAATAGGATTAATTAAAAATCAATAGAGGTTTATAATAGGTTTTAAGCAAGTGGCAATGGGAAATGCTGTCTTAATGAAATTTGTTTTTGTCTGATGCTACAAAAGGGAATGCAAGTGAACTTTTCTTTATAAACTGCGTTAGGAATTTCATGACCAGAAAGTGTACAAAATGGGGCAATTATTGCATGACAATAAACAGAACAGTGGGTAGGAAGACCATATCTATGGTAACGTACCTATACTTAATTATACCAGTATATCAGATCATATATGATACAAACTGATCAACAATAAATGAGCCAACTTCCTTGAGCCCTATAGTGTTCTCTATCCTGGATTATGGCACGATTTACAAGAACCAGATAGTTACTGTTTCTACACGATTTATCCTGGTATGCGGGTGAAATAGTTAATGTTTGGCCAAAAGCATCCACAGTGTGTATACATAACTTATTCCAATCTCAGAGCTGACACCGCTGATGCAACTCCATCAAACCATGCAACCCCTTGTCTATCATAGCTGTATTTATTTAATTCCACTCCTCCCCCTCCAATATGTGTTATTTTAATTTCATATATTTTATTGTTAAATGCCTGTCAATATGGGACCAAGAATGTCCACTATTCGTTTGTTTTACTACATCAAACTTGTACAGTTTATTAATGACGCCCACATATATGCATTTCTAGGGATCAACTGCGAATCTGTTTAACTCTAGGTATCATGCTACCAATTGTTTCTCCATAGACCTCAATGCTAACGTTTGGGAGAATAAATATACTTTCTACCCTGCTTCAGCATGCATGCCAAACACTGACATAACAGGAATATTAGGTTGTCAATTTGACAAGGATAGAACCATCTACGCCTAAGCATTCAAGAGAGATAACTCTGCTGAATAAACGAGGTAAGAGTTATCCAGTAACGAAAAATTTATTTTCAATGTGCATCCCATTGTTAAAAAATCGTAACAAATACAAAATTTGATCAAGATATGAATTAACACAATCTCACATGTTCCAAAGAGACTAAATTTTTTAAAGCTTGACAAAACAACAACTCTTACATAATGTCGCAATCGCGGCGTTGTGTATTTCTGAATGCAATTCTAGATACACATTTGGACCCCTCCCCCCCCGCGCTTGTCTAATTGATACCTATATACCTGATCCCATGAAAGCGAAAGGACTTTATGCCGTGCATACTGTAAAAAAGGAATAAGTACGCTTTGGTAATAGAAGTTTAAATTTCGAGAGTTTTACCCACTATACTTTATGTAATCATGATATATTGTAGCTGTCTAAATGACCTGTAAGAGGGAGTTCTATCATTTATAAGCCACCCCACCCCCAACGCCTCCTCAGTGGGAGGTATATATGTTGCGATGCTTTTTGTGTCGAGCATTGCACTATGCAGACTGGATAACATAAAAGCGCATAAAAGCGCATATAGCACTCTAATCAAATTACAATAATTTGCAATTGTAGGCAAATGCTTATTGCTCCAGGTATCTTCTCTATGATCTTGCTAATAGAATTTCAAGTTACTCAGTACACTTATAGAAAACCATGCAGTCAGCGTGCCAAAATAATGTCAACACATATTTTTATTTCCAAGCGGTTAACACTGAATGATCTGGAAAGATATTTGTGTCGTCTGGTTGAAGAACAGTTGTAAATGTATGCAATTCTTTTTTCTAAAAGACTTTAAGGATACTATACTGCCATATGGTGGCGCTCTACAGTTTCGTACTTTGCATGTGGTTTCAGTTGTAAAGAAAAGGAATTTCACAGGTTTTTCTAAGTAATTAACGATTTAAAAATGACCTTGTATATCGTATGAAACGTTAAAAGAACTGTTTAATTCCCTTTGTTTTGGTGTATGATTAATGGATGTCATTTGGGGTATATAATATACAGTTTGGCCTTGCTTCGAATGTGCACCTTGAAAGTAACTGCCAACTCCTCTTGGTAATGTTCAAGTCATGGACTTCAAAAGCTAAAATGTACGAAAAACCCCAGAAATCTTATTTTAATACTTTTTTTATAAATTTTGTAACTCATTTATTGCACTTTGAGAAGTCTGTATTGCCAATTCTGGCAAAAGGCATTTCTCTGATTTCAAATCTGCTAAAGAGAGCACACTTTGGACTAGTTCAGCCTGATTTTTCGAGGGTATAAGGATAGCCATTTCGATTAGACGTGTGCTTAGATCATGCATGATTTCCACAACTACATGATATAAAAAAATTTCACCCCTAGTATTGAAAGTAGTGTTGAGTTATGCCAAAGTTCTCTTTAATGTGCATGTTGCCAATGCAAACAAATTTATCTTGCACCTGTCATTCTGTCAGAAGTACATAATATATGTGGAGTTGCTAACCAACACAATAAATTCTAGAGAGCGGATGTTGTTTAACACTTGGATTATAAAAACTCACACCATCCTCATGAACAGCCATATTATCATGGAATTCTCTTATATATTTATATATATATATATATATATATATATATATATATATATATATATATATATATATATATATATATATATATATATACTATATATATATATATATATATATATATATATATATATATAGGTAGGTAGGTAGTTTCGAATGACATCATGACATTGCAAATCGAAGAGGTGGTGCATCGTTCAAAGCATTAATGCAAACAATCTGAAATTATCTTTCCATAAGCTATATTTATTTAATACTTTTCGTCTCTCTCCTAACCCTCACAGGATGCAAACAATTGATCATCGCTGGTGTAAGGCTATCGTAATAAAAATTTTCAGCACATAAAAAGCGGCCATAATATAAAGGTTTGAGTGCATACACAAATAAACAATAAATAAGCCCGTTATATATAGGAATGATGCTTCTTTGACATTAACTGAGCTCATTCTTTACCTTATATACTCATCTATTTCTCATTTCTGGCTATGTATGCTACGTCTGCCATTATTCATTATAGTACCGATAATTTACATCACTCATAATGTCTCCACAGTCCTGGATGGACCAACGACTCTTCTGGTATCCACAAAAAGTTAAGAAGATCACGGCTAACTCCTCGGCTGTATGGACTCCTGACGTCTCCATTCTCAATGCGTAAGTAGAAGCATCCGTGTGTTCTTTGTAACGAAAATTTGTTTTCATTCTGTGATTTCACCTTTACATACACTGTATTAAAGTGGGCCTTGATATAAGATGGAGAATACCGTAATTTCGCCAGGATTTTACATTATGCTCTTTGCGCTGTATCAGAATTGGTATCATTCTGCTACATGTTTAGGTCACTGTCATTGACCATTGTTGCGTCATATGCATATAATTGCAGATCTCCGGCTTGCAGCACACAGTTTTACGAAACATTATTATATCAATCAGCGTTAAATTTATTGACAGGTTAAAAGAAACAACAGTTATACCAAAGTATTCAGAACCTTTCACATACCCTTCTTACTCTTTGATTCTCTCTCTCTCTCTCTCTCTCTCTCTCTCTCTCTCTCTCTCTCTCTCTCTCTCTCTCGATCTATCGACTTGAATAACTCGTGTGACAGTGCAATGAGTTTGTAGTAATGAATTCAAAGAAATGAATTCAAGTCCGATTGCGCAACTCGTGTGACATGTAATGGAAGCAGTGCGATCCAACACCATGATAAGTTTAACTTTATTGAATATCTCATGTTCAAGAATCTGTGCCATTTAATACAACGTATTTTCAGAGGATTGGTTGTTAGTGTAGTGATTTCTTGGAAATCGGCGAAATCTGAGGAAACGACATGCTTTGGACGGGTAACAAATTTCCAAGTTTCTTGTAAACCCAAAACCGAATCTCGAACGAAGTGGTGCGAAACGAATACGTGACTATAGCGTGGTACTGGCCATCCATTCATCTTCTGAAGTTCTAATTTCTCGTCGTATGTCATTCTTTCAGACTATCTGCGCCTGAGAACATTCTAAACCCCGACCTTGTGGCAAAGAACTCTGGTATGCTCTACTGGTACAGGCGACAGCGCCTGCGCACAGCCTGCCATACCAACTCTTCGGTTGACGTTCAGGATTGTCAAATCATTCTGGGGTCTAAGTTACAGACCAGTGCGGAGCAAGATTTCAGAAGAGTCACATTTAATGTAAATTCAGACGTTGTAACAGACAATTGGGAAGTGGTTGGGTCGGACTTTGGCCCAGTACCAAGGTATCAGGATCTTAACAATACTCTGCCAGGTAACTTCACAGAGATGCATTTTCTGTTGACTCTTCAGAAAGTAGCATCCTCTTACGAAGAATTTCAGACCCAAAGAACCTCTGGATTCGCAGACTTTGGTATATATTCGCAGACATTCCTTGTATGCCTTGTCAATGGAATGCGTATTTTATATCAATGAAATTTCGAGTGTTTGTAGGTATCATACATTTCATGGTATATTTAAGATAATCGCCTTTAGATCTAAATGAGGTATATCGACGCTAAAGTTGTTCTGTCCGTAACTGTGTACAATTACATTAGAATTTAGAACTTTTAAAGTTAATATTTCCTCTTTAATATGTCAGATTGTAAAATGCCATTTAGTTACGTTTTCCTTTCATGGTTCTTTATTGTTTTTTTAATATTCGTATATGGTTATAATAAGTTTTGATATCATTGGGCATTAATATTTGTATTTATAGGTTACTGCATTTGAATGGGAAAATATGAACGAGTTTTGTCCCAAGGTCGTGCGGTATATCCATCCGACAAAACTCGTTCATATTTTTCAATACAAATGCAGTAACCTTTTTATTATATGCTCATTTTCATATTCTACCCAAGGCTTAAATATATAAACAAAAATACACTACAAGAAACAAAGTAACTGAATGTATGCCGTATTCCAAACTAAATACACAAGCGTAGCTGCAACATTACAAAACAACATTATTAATGCGCACGTAACTCCGCCCAGACAAATTTGAAGTTGGTCGCGCGCTAGACGTAAGTTTCGAAAGAAAATGGCGTTTTGGTCTACTTAAAATTGAAATTTGGAGTAATATTGTTAATGAATGCGCATTGCAACAACTTTTCCATTTGATCTGGAATGAATACGTTTTGGTAGTTTTGTCGATTCGACGCAATTTCGTGATTATGGTCTGGATTTATCTACATGAAGTAACTTACATCGGATTCCAGCAGCGTCTGCCAATTTAATCGTATGTTGACATCGGCGTGCGTGTTTCTGTTCTGTCATTTAATGATTCAGATCATAATGTGGGAAAAATATGAAGTCTTTCAATTGCAATTATCGAAAAGACGCTGTGGAATTTAATGTTTATTTCATTTTGAGTGCAGAAATGGAGGATGTAACTGCACTTGGAATAAACTTGAAATTACAGTACAATTTCGAAATGTGTAATCAAGCTTGAGAACCCATGACATGGCTCATGTAATTCGGATTTGCAGAACTACTAAAGTACATTTTGAGGAAATTCAGGATGTTAAACTGTAGGTATATTTTTGCCATTTTTATTACCAGCTAAAAAAGACAGTTTATGTCTTATAACTTGCATGTTATTGTAAGGACCCTGTCTGGCGTCTATAGCTAGCCTAAATCTGAAACAATGTATCAAAAAAGTTAGCGCGGAATGTGCCAAAGCAGTTTGTATGTGTCAGTTCACTAAACATCTACTTTAGTTCATTCAGAAACAAATTGTTTGTTTGCAATAGAAAGTAGTTCCTTTATTCGCGTGAATGCAGTATGAAGTCAGCCCCAGGAGTTCAGTATCGAAAATATTGCACGATTCTGACAATGTAAAGTTAACGGAGAAAAACAATGAGCATATAATAAAACAAAATGTGTTATATGAACTTTGATTTGATATTTGTTATCATTGAATTTCCTCTCAATTTCGTCATGTGCGATGCGGCTATTTATTGAGAAATATTTTATTCTTTTTAAATGACCCGTTGCTTCACATTCTGAATAGTGATGCACCAAAGGGAGCTTTGGAAAGAATATATATTAGTTGTTCAATTTGGTGCTTTACGGCACACGAAAACAAGTAGGTTATTTCGTTCCGAGGAACTGCAATAATGTGCCTTGCCCAAGGACACACTAATGGAAAAAGAAGAAGAAGAAGAAGAAGAAGAAGAAGATGATGATGATGATAAAAGAAGAAAAATGAAAGGAAGTCTTGTGTATATGGTGATCGTGATACTATTAAAAGATATAAGGATTTCAGTGCAATGAAATAAATGATTAAATAAACTCACGACATATAGACTCAAATAATGATAGAACACAACATTCAAAGTTATACCAAAATGTGTAAATAACGCAGAAAGGTTTTAAGATATATCAAAGTGAGCTGAGAACTCTGGTATAGAATGTTTTCCAGCTACAAGGAATACCATCAAGAAATTTTGCAAGTGGCCCGATATCCTCTCCCTAATAAAGTCTGACATTACAAAAGATCCAATTCGATTCGAAACAGATTGATTTTTAAAGGTACTTATTTTAAATGTACATCCGAATATTTAGAGTATCAGTTCAAAATGGCTTCTCATGCGTATGTTTTTACGTATCATATACTACATAATAAAATTCATCTTCAGTTTTACCTGTTATGAAGAAAAAGTGTATATATTTGAGTTATCATTCTATTAATAATGGAAGGAAACATTCCATTCTTTCTGCAAAGGCATCTAAAAAATCCTCATAATGAGTTAGAGAGTGGGGAGAGCAGCATCCGCATATTTTGCTATTTAAAAATAATCTGTTTTTAGAACATTGTTATAGGTTAAAAGTAAATAAATAAATAAATAAATAAATTGCAGTATGAGTGTGCCTCCTACCAAGAAATGTACTATATGGTCTCCAAGGGCTATGCAACTTCACATCATCATTATTATGAACGCTATGCACAAGTCCCAATGAAGGTGTACACCTACCGTTTAAGTCTACCGAGGTTCTCGTAGTTTACTTGGTGCAAGTTCAGTTCGAAGGTTTCATACAGCCCAAGATCTGTGTCTCTAGCATTCCACAAATTTGCACGTATACTGTCCCTGACGCCTGAGAGACATAGAGATTAATTTATTAATATTTGTCCCGTTATTTCCTTATGTCATTAGTGGTTAAGCGATGTCAATTCATCACTGAGTTTCAGGGTGTAGAAGTGATAGGCTACTGTTGAAACGATGTTTAACACAAGCGTCTCGATTGCGGCATGGACGGATCGCAATTTGAGATACCAATACTTTAAAAGCAATGTTACCTTTATATTATACATATATATGTACCATTTCCCCGCGGAACCGGAGCTCGAATTAGAATTTATAATTCTCTAACCTGTATGCTAATAATATTTATTTGTCGTTATAAAATATATATCAATATTATCGAGCCTCCTCTTGTACAATACAGGAAAAGCACTTTCCTTCTTATTTGGTGTATATGTGTAATTGTATATAATTAATTCTATATTCCTTGATCTTTGTCTCAGAAATTCGGAATTACTGTATACTTAGATAAGAATTAATTGCTAGGTTGACATGCGGGTGTGTCTGTTGCGCACGAGTTCCTGTACCTCCGACCTTGTAGCGTCATTTATTGGCGATGTATGCATGGTCGAGATGGTATAGGGGTTGGTGCGTAGAGGAATGGCGATAGGTGCCGTTTACCTGTGGGTCCTTGTTTGAATCTCCGTTGATAACGCATTAAAAATTTATCTAATTAGTATGATTTTATCTTTCCCTCTGTGTGGATGTATGTATGTGTATTAAATTTAAAGGAAAAATAAAACACCAAAAAATAAGGAGGAAAGATTCAGTCTGTTCTTGTTTTTTGTGACGTCATCAATATATTCTGACGCAAGCTGTCAGTCCTGTGTTCCTTTACTGTGTTCCGTTGCTACAAGTAAAGAATTAATGACTTTCGTAAAACAATAGCCCAATCTGCGTTCAAAATACGGTAAAGAAAATAATCTTTGTCAACCGTAGCTTGTGATAATTTTGATAGTGTACTGTGTCTCGGTTGAGCCCAAATAACTACATACATTTTAATTACCGCTAGAATTGATACGTTTACCCATTCATTACTTGTAAATATCTACAATAAATATGAGGTTGTATTTTATGTTTCTAAACTGGAATCCCATCAACTATCAAACTATCAGACAAGTTATTTGAATTTTTATCCAAACTGAATGTATGGCATTGTCAATGAACTGAATGTAAATTCACAAGAATTACATTTAATAAAAACATACATTTGTTCGAATACATGTTATCAAACTTTGTGATTCATCTGTATGCAACGTTTGATTTATCAGTTGCTGACTCTACTGCTCAGAAGTTAAACTAGCTGTGGTGCTTGAGGGGAAATTTGATTTGTACTCATGTTTATTTCAGATCAAAGAGTTAGAAAAGAAAGAGACTCGCACCATTTACCACTAATGTACAATTTCTTCTCTGATTGGTGGAAGAATTTATGAGTCCTTATACTCGAAGAACCCCCAAAACAAACTTGATCTAGTTTCTTCCCGCCCAATCAACAGCATATACAACTATTAGATAATTACTTACCTCACTGACAATAGTAAAATTTTTGGACCATCTATATCCTTATTTAGAAAAGAAAGGAATATTTGCGGACTGGATAGTTTATCCACTTCCATACCAATCTCTTTCACACCTTTGATTATTTATCCGCTTTAGATGAAGACTGTTTGATGATTATATCGGGTATGTTTACGTTTCTATATGGAATTGTGATTTGTAGAATTCGGCATAAAGGACCTGTTCAATTCAACATATTAAGGGATGAGCTTTGTGCTAATTGCTTTGTGTTAATTGCTTTGTGTTAATTGCTTTGTGTTAATTGCTTTGTGTTAATTAAATTTGTTAGGGCTCTATGTTTTATATCTTGTGATTAAGGTCTGACATTTCATACATTATGAAACTTGCTTACCGACTTTGACACCTGCCAGACCTTTTGACGCATTTTGTATGGAATGAGGACTTATTTTGGTTTTGTATTTTATGGAACAACAACACTAGTAAGTTAGTACCAAGGCAATTGGAGTAAATTGCCTTGGGCAGGGATAAACTACCGTAGCCGATCTGGGTTGATTATATGGTAGAATTTAAACCACAGTCGGCAATCCACCACGGAAAACAACTGAACCACAGCGGCTTCTGAACTTGAAGATTTATGCCCTTGCTGAATCAAGCACTTGCAAGGTTATTACACTCGCTTGCAAGATTATTACACTTCATAGTAAGATTATTATACACACTTGTAAGATTATGACATTCATATTAAGATTATTACACACACTTATAAGGTTATTCCACTCGCTTGTAAGATTATTACATTTCAAAGTAAGATTATTACACTCGCTTGTAAGATTATTACATTCGCTTATAAGATTATTACATCCTTATAAGATTATTCCTCTCACTTGTAAGATTATTACATTTCATAGTAGGATTATTACACACACTTGTAAGATTATTTCACCCGTTACGTGTAGGTCAGAGCCAATAAATCAAATATTACAAGCAATCGGTTCTTTTTCCTGAGCTTAAGAAAACGTTATTACCATTATTTTACCAAACAATTTTTATGTGCAGTATATTCATTTTGTAATTATTACTTAAAGACATCATTTTGTAAGCTTATCTTCTTTGTTAATTCTAAATTTATAAAATTTTATTTTTAGAACGACTTTTAAGGGTTTATCAGAATCGATCCTCAATAGAGCATTAACCTGCTAAAATCTAACCAATGTCATGTAAATAAATATATAAATGTTATGCATTTTTTGCTATGTTTGCTTTTAGGTCATTCTTCATTCCCCCCCCCCCGTATATTTTGACTTAATAATGCCCATTTCATCGAGTTGGTAATACATTGCCTCTGTACGTATATACTTGCAGGACACACGATCCTGATTGTATGGAAAAATGATAACCAGCCTGGAAATGGGTGAACATAAAATAGAGTATATATGGGTTTGGCTGGCCAGGATTGGTTGAAAATGAAAATTATTTGTAGGAAAAAGAATCTTTATCCTGGCTCTTTATCATAGTTGTAACTTAAAAAAGAGACATGGTTTTGTTGATCGAATTTCAGTCCTTTAACAGTCTTGAGTTTGGAACACTCATAACTGAAATTAGCACCTGACTCTTTGGTGCGGAATTGAAAGCACATGTTTCAAATACATGTAGGTCCAGAAAATACCGCGGCTCATATCCTTTTCTCTACACAGAAGCTTTCGTCCAGGTTTCATTTTTACTGTTAAATATAGGTTTGATAATGAGCACAAATAAATTTAAAGTATTTGAATTTTTAAGATCATGGTGTTTGCATAGGTTTACTATGGGAACTGAATTAGTACCGTGCGTCCTACAATGAATTAAGACCATAAATAACAAAGTTGGATACAAATTCTGAAACAAGTCTTGATTTATGCAACCTGAATTACATAGTTTGTATAAGACTGTCTTACTGCCAATAGACTAAAACAACAATTTGTTAATGAGGAAGACATACAGGTTAACTGATTTGTTACAGTGATTGCGATTTTAAGAAGATATAGATTCTATCTGAGAACATAGGGTACGGCCATTATTTGTAAACAGTGATATTCATAGGTGTAGTTTTAAAATAGTGTACTCGTCAGCAATCCCGAGATTTTCCCGAAATCAACTGGTGATGCAGAACTAGTAACGTATGATCATGTAGTGTATAGAAGATAAATAAACAATATGTGGTGCTATGCAGAAAAAGTACCTAAAGCTTCGAATACCATCATTCCATACAACCCACGATGTCATAGGAAGCTCTTATTACTATGCATGTACATGTGACCTACTGTCGATTTCGAAGGACGGAGTTGCAAGTTTGGCAAGATTAGAACAAGTTATATATTGATTGGAGACGATTACAGAAATATAGTTTGGTTGCTGGAGATGATATGTAATAGATATCACCGCTTCTGATATAAATTACTGGGCGAACATCATAATTGTTGAGCGGGAAAGTTTCAGGAATTGTTTGGCAACATTTGCGATCAAATCCTTGCCCTGACTACTTTTGCTGAAAACGGTTTTCAGAGGAACCTAACCTGGAGTTGTTTTCCTTGATCTAACAGCGGCATATGACATAGTCTGGCATGCAGGGTTGTTGTTGAAAATGTACAGAGTATTGCCGCGTAGGATAGTTGAGACTATCGAACTGTTCGTTCGCGACAGACATTTCAGAGTGCACATCCAAGATAGCTGCATTTCGTGGAGACGACACACTAATGGACTCCCACAAGTGTCTGTTCTTTTGCCAATCCTGTTCAATGTTTATATCAATGACTTACCTGAATCACGTACGCAGATGATATTAGTTCTCTCGACCCAAATTCACTCATTAGTGAGCTTGAGGAGGTACTGAACAAGGACTGGAGGAAATGGCAGACTTCTTCAAAAAATGGCGCCTACAGCAGAGCACAACAAAGAAGCTTGCATTATACCGCCCTTTAGATCAGGAATGGAGACGGTAAAATAACAAGATACTTTAGACTGAGAAATCCCAGAAGACGACAGCTAGTCATACTCCCTTACAAACAACGACATACAAAATCTGTATTGTACATGTAAACTAACACTGTTCAAGCCAATAAACAGAACATCCAGCAGGTAAATGTAACGCACAAGTGCATTCTCGAAATTATAGGTGTAAGAAAAGCCAAAACAAATGGGGACATTTTGGTTTAAGAGCCGTAACTTTATAATATAAAAGACCAACATATAAATACTGGCAAACAAATATAGGTGATAGAAACGCGTAGGTCGCTAAGAATTCGACATTTTGAGAAGAAGGGATTCGGAAACCCGACAGACAAGATATACCTGATGGGAGGGGAGTAATGTCCCGGAAACCTTAAATCAATAACTTGGATAACTAGGAAACAAAAAGGAAAAGAGGAACATCAGTAGAAATGATCGAAAAATCAAAATTCTAAATTATATGTCTCAAAATTACGAATTAAAAGTTTGAAAAGTAACCTTTAATAATCTTTGTGTTTCCGAACACACACACACACACACACACACACACACACACACACACACATATATATATATATATATATATATATATATATATATATATACTAAAATGATCCTTATAGAATTGAAACCTGAATCTATGACAAGTATCAGACTCAAATGCTCATATGTTAAATTCTATAGCTTTAATTTTAAAACATCAATAACCGAAAAGTGTTCAGAATTAGTAAATTTTGGAGCTTTTTTGGTACTTTAAATCTTTCTTGAAGAGTAATTGCTAAAGCTCAGATAAACCATATATACCTGGACGGATAGCACAGATTCACATAAATAACACACTTACGAAGGAGTGACATGAATTTAGATGCCAGATGATTATTCAAGTTATTTCTGCTTATTTTGTTTTAACTTTGCATCTTGAATAAATGTGCAAAGTATGCATACAAAAGTCTGGCTCTGTCATACTTTTGATCCTGTTTATTGCATAAGGTGTCTTAACAAATAAAGCCTGAATAGTGTCTGGGGCTTGTGTATGAAAAGTTGTCAGAAAAATAAGATACTATACGGTCAAAACCTTTACAATAAAATATTTCTTGATATTTACAATTATTTTGAGATTTATTTATAGTTAAGTTTCATAAATCTTCCTAAACAAAAGAAAATATTAAAATAATTGTAAAATATTATAAACTATATACCTGTGGTATTTTTTCAGGAAAGTGCATCTGAATTTGTTTTGCTTTTGCACACTGTACTCCAGATTTCTTTATTTCTATTGATTATGTAAGTTTTGTCATTCCTTTTGTGCAATATAGATGGCCATTAACAAATGAAAAAATTGATAAATTCTCCAAGCACACAAGTTCTGGTACTGTTAGTCATAAATAATAAAGGTAAAACTGTTCCGATACCATTAGTTACTCCTCATGCTATTTGCTATTAGTTACTCCTCATGCTATTTGCTATTAGTTACTCCTCATGCTATTTGCTATTAGTTACTCCTCATGCTGTTTGCTATTAGTTACTCCTCATGCAAACCTATTTGTTGCTGTCCAGACATAATTTGAAACATGTATATTTTACAATTTAATCTGGTTCTTGGTTTATGATACCTTACTGACAGATTAGTGTTTCATGGCACAGTATATCATATAGGTTATTTAATGCCAAGGCATTTGGAGTAAATTGGCTTGACCATGGACACGTTACAGTAGCTAATCTTATGCTAGGATTAAATCCATTCCATTTTGGTCCATTTATTGAGCACAACTGTCACTTCGTTTGGTCCATTTATTGTGCACAACTTTCAATTGTTCCCTCTGTCCCATACAGACCATCATTAACATCATGAAAAGACATAAATAAGAAAATTCAGGCAAACAGATTCCAATACTATTAGTTATTTCCCATACAAACTTTGTTTCATGTTGACTATCCTTAGCTTGTAACAACAAATGTTCTGCATTATACCGGATATATGTTGCAATTTATCCAATTTATTGATTCCTTAATCAATTTATTGATTTACTTTCCTCAATGTTTTGGTGTTTCACGGCATATCAACACACGTAGGTTATTTAGTGCCGGTCTGGCACTTTAAACAATGAGCTAATGCTGCCTTTTTTGCTGATCGTGTGGATAGTTCCATTTTTGCTCTCGCAAGATCATACATTTTGAAAGATGACTTTTGAACCAAGGTCTACATGTATATCCTACGTGACTTAACCATGGATGCAAGCAATAAAAGATAATGTTAGAGCAAAATGTCCCAAAATGAATGTTTCATGTGACATGTGATATATACTGACATTAGACGAAAAAAAAAATGTGACATGTGACATATACTGACATTAGATGAAAAAAAAAATCAAAATAGGTATATAATACGGAGGTTCCACTTTTGTAAGTTCTTTGACCAGCTGTTTGAACAAGTCAAGACTTAATGTTAACGCAGAAAAACCTGAAGCAATCCAAAATGCCCATTACCATTGATGGTGAAATTGAACAGCGTGAATGATGACATTCTTACTCCAGTGGAATCTGCCTGAATAGATTGAATATTAGAGACATGTGCGAGTACTTACCACCCTTAATGTCCTCTCAACTTCTGGCAAGGGTTTCCATTTCTCTCTTCCTCTTATCTTCACTCTGCTGTGTAACAAACATCATATATACCTCTATAAATAAATGTTATATGCCTCTTTAAATAATTATCCTCCATTCAGCTTGGTAATGCAGTTAAACGGTTTTCATATTTTCCAATAAAGCAATTTGTAAATTACTTTGGTGCTATATTTTTAACGACCTTCGCATAATTGTATCAGCGAATGGGTTTCTAACAACATTAATACTACAAAATCTCTTTAAGGACTAGGTGTGGTAAACATTACAATATCTGAATTGTTTGGCAACATTTGCCATCTGCACTGATTTGCTATTTTTCCACACATGCATAAATTAAAACAACAAAAGTTTCATAAATCATCCAAACTGACATATTTGAAAAAATGGTTTCTTGCAAAAAGTACTGAACACTAATTAATCATTCTTGGTCTAGCTCTAATTTACTTTTAGTCTTCCTGTCTTGACCCATTTTTAACTATTGTTTAATACAATAAGTTCCCTTTCTACCAAAATATTTATCTCTAAATTAATAACGTGATTAAATGTTTATTATTGCAGCAAATTCTTCTGTCATCAATATAATATCGAAATGATGAAAATGTGCAACAATGAGTAAAAAATCTTTACGGAAGATTTGTGGACAAAAAAAAAATCAAAGTTATTATAGTTAGCTTTAGTAACAAATGATAGCAAGCCATTTAATCTTTAATTGATATGCTCCCATATATGAAATACTTGCCTTATTTAGCATATATAAATTCCATTTCTTTCTTTACATGCAAAATAAATGTCAGTTATTTTACGTTTTTATAATTTTCCAGTACATATGATTGACTTTTTATTAGTTTATTTCATTTATGTCCACAACTTATTATTATTATCGTGTGCAGTGCGTGCTCAACCATTTACCAACGTCATCATCAGCAGGTCAAGAAGAAATGAACTCAGATTTAGACAAGGTCAAGTCCAGCAACAATGTTACATTACAATATGCATGTAGCGAAATAATTTGTTTTAAAGCTAACAAACAAAACAATTAAATTAAATATACATAACAATATATATTTATATTTAGTTGGTCAGAAATGGAAGTTATATATGTTTACTCCATTAATACCCGGTTTTACATTTTTGGGGTATGCTAGGAGGGTTTGTATACTTCACTCCAGTAAGACACATATTTGCAGTTTTTGGTCAGCAGTTCGAGTATGTGCGTATTATTGCATTATAGCACTAGTTTGCATCTTTGGCCGGCAGTGATTGTATATATGTTTTACAGAGACAAATGTCGCCAACTGTCAAACACTTATTTACATACGTACTGGAAAATTATAAAAATGTAAAAAAACTGATATTTATTTTGCATGTATATACCTGCTATACAACCTGTTGCAAGAAGAATGTACCAGACAGATAGTTCAATTATTCACATCATCTTTCGTCACTCTGTTTACAAAAATAATGATGTCTCTCTCTCTCCACATCTCAACTCTCATCATCACGTAACGGAACGGTTGTTGATGAAAATGGCACGAACAATTCATACATGTAACAAAAACAATAAACTGAAACACGCAATTTTGTATGATTCGTATTACTCATGTCCATGGATATATATGTATATGCTGTGTTTTATATGTGTCAAAACATGAAACTATACCATAGACTTGTTTCCTTCAGCCTTAGTGCAGTCTTAAAATATCCACATTTAGTCTTCGGTTTTTGTTCTGCTACAGAGAAATCAAGACCGATTATACGCACATCTTTCCGCATTTCTTCCTTTCTTAACGAAATCATATCCATGCAATTGGAAAAAAATGTTCCTAATATAATGTACATGGCTAGCAAATATTCTCGCTTTATAGTATAATAAGTTAAATGTTCCTCATCTTCGACATGCGTGCACATTGCTGACTTGTTTATCGTCAAATTAGTGCACGAGAATTGCTTGAGGAAGGTGTTTTTCTCCTAGTTTTAATGATCTCAAGACAAGAGTCGTTGCTAACTGAAGGGTTCTTAAACGCTCTGAAAGCATTAATGTTTATTTTTTGATCAAAATGACTTCATATTAACAAATAGTATATGCATATATTACACATTGAATGAAATTGTTGAACGAGACTAAAATGTACAAAACAGCATACACTGATTTGTATCAGCAAATTAGAGATTTCTACATACAGAGCGTTAGTTAGTATATTCATCGGTTAAGTAAATATCCAACGGTCCATGCTATGATAGGGGAATCTACACTATGTTACCCTTAAAAAACCTGCTTACCGCGAAATGACCAGGAGTTTCACTGGACTTTGAACTGGAAAGAGTTCTTGAGTAACAGTATTATTTATTGATCCGAATGATGTCTAACCATCCTTAATACAGTAAATGCCTTGATAAGGTAAGGGGATGTTTACTAACCACAAGACTGCACAAACAAAAAATAAAAGCACTTTTATTACGTTTCATATTCACGTGTGCTATAGGCATCCTAACCATTCAACATTATTAAATCGTGACAAAGATGAAGAACTATTAGGATAGAATAGAAAGACACATTTTTGAACAAATGATTTTGAGGTCCTACTCATGAACCCAAATTTTCATCTATATGCTCAAAATAATTATCAACCTGCTCTCTCACGGATTCAATCCCATACTATCTCTCTACATAAATAGCGTTCTCTATAATATATATTTTCTCCTAAATAACATTCCTTTGTGCAGTGAACATAGCTGTTTCAGTCTGCAGTCAAAGGTATGCTCCTGCCTTTAAATCTGAAGGGACTGCAGACCACTTTTTCGCGTAATATGTATATTGAAATGTTAGACTTGTATTGGTTGAGAGGTGACAATGGCACGTTTAACCGTTGGAAATGAATTGTATGACGTTTCTGATTTCGATGGCCCACCAAGGTTCTGGTACACAAGCCTGCGTTCTCTACCAAGACATGAATTACCTTGTCACATGCTAGAGGTTAAATCAAATAATAATGCTTACTTAATAGATCATCCTTATATGCAGGTGAAATGTACAGAGATGCATTTATCAAGGAACATTTATATGCAGCTACAAATTTAGAGATATTTAGCTAGAAATTAGAGTTATGTACTGGCGAAGGATGTTGGGATTACTCATGGATTAAATACGTATCAAAGGATCTATTTTATGAAACGTAGATCCAAATAAACAGCACACAAAAGACGACTTTCCGAGACATATTCATGCTTGTTACTAAACTTTGAACTAGGAATGTTGATTGTGTAAGTTTATTATTGGTACACCCGCAATATCTTCTCGCCTTCTTTAATGAGGCACATGGCTAATAGCTTTTGAAGTCCAGACTATATGCAACATATTTAGAAAGAAGGGTACTCCATAACATAAGCGCATAAATATTTCAATGATGGTGTTAATTCAGTGATATATGTACAAGCAAACATCTTGAACATTATGTGCCATTGTAATGTTAAATCGCACAGAGACTGCATACCATAATGGTATTATTCACATATTTTAAAGTTGGTATTCAGAAGAAATATTTTAAATTCATTTAATTATTTTTTAAACAAATATACCTGACTTCCAAGTGTCGATTATGCTTCCGTCCAAAACATTCATACCAAATAGTACGCAAAAGTTTGACCAATCAATGGGTATTGACTACTGTTGACGTCTAATGATCTGTCATGTCCTACTTAGAACATCGTAAAGCTGATGGTAATGATATTCAAGGAGCTTTACTGGGTACCTTATAGGCGTTCAATTTTTCAAACCCCTCAATTCGATGATTTTTACGCTATTCTAATAGTGCCTTATTATATGTCAGATGGAGATTTACTGTCTCGGATTATTTAAGTATCCTTATTTATAATGCCCTACTTCCTCCAACCTCTTTGAAATACTCTGTATAAAGGTGTTTAAAAAAATAGGAATGATAAAAGCGAGTTAGGAGTATTAGTAAATATCAGTTAATCCGATACGTGTGCAACACTGTTATTTTGCAGACTTTATTTACTGCTGTATTGTGTAGGTAGACTCATGGAAATCCTCTTACATGCAAAGATTATATAGTTGACATACAAGAACAGTCTGGCTGCTTTTAAATGTTATGATATCTTCACACATTCTTAATGTCTGTCAACACTCTTAGTGTTATGCCTAATAAGGTTTCTTTTATTTCCTAGAAAAGCCGATCATACTTTCAACGTCTTAGATATTTGAGCGAGAATTATGCGGTGTTCTTTTAAGATCGTAAGAATCATTAGCACTAAGAGTATACGGGCAGGTATAAACAATTATTTATATGTAACCAACGTTTATCACAGAGCTTAAAGGAAATCATATTCTTAAGGAGGTGTACATTTCAGGTTACATGAAACTATATCTATGTATAGATTTGAACTAGCAATCCTGATTTTACAACCTCATAGCAATTTTTAAGGTACCTTGTATTAGATGTATTTTTATTCATAGCGTATATGTTATCCCTTTAGACTTTTAATTATTGCGAGAATATGTGTTACATATTTGTTTTGTGTGCAGGGTATTAACACACTAACGTAATAGATATAAATGTTATTCTGGATAAGTAAAGATATTATTATTATTATTATTATTATTATTATTGATTTTTAGGTGTATTGCATTCCCTAGTAGTCATTGATTCAAAACTACGACCAACATGCAATACATAAATGCATAATAATAATATGTACGATTATCGTATTGAGTAAATATTGTTTCGATGCGGATATCACGCAGTCAAATTTGCACTAGAGTCATTCAGCTCAATTACTAAATATATTGCATGATCTGGCGTAATCAGTTTATCATTAACGTAAAGGAAGTTCCATATAATCTTCTCGATGAAAATACATCCGTAAAATCTATCAACATGGTCAGATATACTATAAATAGTCAAAGATTTCATTTGATCCTCAAGTGCAGTTAAGCGTCTTAAAATGTTCGAAGATCGCACTTATTCTAAACTGAGTTGTTCTATGTATATTCTGTCTCTAACCTCATTTTGGTGATTATTTTGCTTGAATATGGGGAGATGCTGTTACGGAGATATTTCTGAAACCGATTTATTAGCTAATTACTTATACATAAGTCACGTAGTGTTCACCAGCCGTATGATAGTGTGTATCTATTTGTAAAATTGGCCCTTTTCAGTTTCTTAACATGAGGATGTCCTGGGATATTCTCGTGTATGACAGTTCGGTCATTTGCGATGATAATACTTATGGCGTTGGTTCATGTTTGGAGTTACGTGGCATGCAATACCGATACAAGGCTTTGGACAATGCACTCAAGAATCAGGCAAATGTGAAACAAGAAAAATCTTGCAAGGGCGAATTTAGAATAGAATGAATGTGTGATCGTTGGATGATTCACGAAAAACTTTCTGGTATGAGCGCGTTCAAGAAATGTTCAGTTAAAAACGACTGTTATCTTGAGATCCTTGAATAAAATTAAAAATCAACTGAAAAAAACGGTGTCAATAAATGACTTTACGCAAGTGTTAAAGATACCACTTAGTGAGGTATTGTTAGAAGATTTGTACGCTGATAATTGAAATTGACCTATAACATAGGTAACTTCACAATACAAGAATACGAAAGCATAAGAGCTATGAAGAAATATTAATTTAGGATGTAATGGAAAACATAAAGTTATGAACGTCGCCTTTGTCGTCCCGATCGTTAACCCCGAACATAATGTTAAACCTCTCTCACTTGGCTGTTTAACAAGTACGTCAACATTGGTCAAGTTTTACTGATCACGACTCTGTTGCCCCAGCGTCGAACTCTAAACTATCGTTAGTGCTAATCCGTTCTCGCCTAGATTGTTTGCCATACCACTTTTTGCATAAATATCTATGAGTCACATTAAAGTTTGCTATATATATATATATATATATATCGCACGAGAGGTCCTTTCTATTCGGTATTCTCGTCGTCAACAGTCTGACTGTGACTTCGTGAAGAAAGGAAGAATGAGGAAATATCTGGCTATCATCGCTACTGTCGGACTTTGCATTGCTTTCTGTGCAGTAGAAGAGACAACGAAGAGTAATGATGAGCATATTGAGGGAGCTGCGTCTAAAGAATACACGGAGGTTGATGTTAACAGCGCACGAGTACGGGAGGCAGCCGAGAGAGTATTGAGTGTTATGAGAGAAAAGAAACCAGATTGCAAAAGAAGCTGAGTTGGTCGAAATTAAAAATGCGAGACACAGGGTGAGTTTCTATCTTTTCTTTCATCAGCAAAAGGTAGCAGTTCATTATAAATTTAAATTAAAATGTCAGCAGATAATGTGCCAAGGTTGTTTGTCTTAATTGACATCTTTATATACAAGGAAAAAATTATACATGTAAGTATCTTTACCGGCGAGGAAAATATTACCCTTTTTCTCACCTGAAAGCCTTTTAAGTTTGAACTTAATCCACCATAAATTCAGCAAGGGATGTTTCGTTTTACATAGAGCACATACTTGTCACCAACACCATCATTCGTTGCCCTTACCAATAAGCTTAAATTCCTTGTCTCAAAGAAGATCAAATGGAGTAAGAAGTTCATTTGTAACTATATTTTAAAGAAAGTAACCAAACGTAAACGACAAACTGTAAACAAAATATCTAGGCCCATTGCCCATTGCCCAGTGGCAGCTGGAACATAGAAATGACGTTTGCTGGAATGACACAATGACAACAGATACTGCAAAAGAAATTCGTAATTATAATAGGTTTTATTTTTTGACCAGGGAACATTCAAACCCCAAACTTAATAAAAGTAGCTTTCCGATCTTGTACCCATAACAAATCACATTTTGTGGTAAAGACAGAAAAAGCCGATATGTTTTAACACTGTCCTTTTTAATATGATACTCCAGTGCGTAATAGATAGGGATAGGAAAATCAGCTTGTTATACGTATCTAGCTCCTCCACTCGTTTCCCAAACTTTTGTTTGAAGACGCGTAACATTACGAATGCAAGTAAAACTTTCATGGGGTATCGTTGGCTTTCTACTGCACGTGATAAGATACTTGGCAAGCAAGAACTTATATAACGTCTAATTTGAGTGAGAATGCAGTTCAGAACGCAAATGTAAATTGGGTGTTATGTATATTTCATTTAACTGTCTGTTTATTAGCTTTAAAATGATCTTATTTTATTACCTGGTATTGTAATGTAACATTCAATGCTGGACTTGACCCTGTCCAAAACTGAGTTCATTTCTGCTTGAACTGATTTACTTTTTTATTTTTTATTTCACTTTATGTCGACAACTAATATATAGCTAAATTATCATCTATGTTTATGAGCTTAATATGAGGATCTTTATTAGTAGAAGAAGTAAACATGCTAATTTGTGTCAGGGTTTTGCACTTTCCTTATTGAATTTTACAGGATATGGTTTTGATTTTGTAAACATGAGGATCATTTTAGAAGCTTATTTTCATTAGGCAATGTTTTATTTTAGAAAATGCTAATTGTGGCCTGGGGTCAAGTAGAGAAATTGTAATTGTGAAGACCTGGTCATTTGTGCTTTAATATCATGGATATTCAAGTTGAATTATGTTGCGACTAGTTTGGACTGAATTTTATTTACATCAAATTATTGAATTCAGGTGATTCTTTCTCTGTAAATACAAAAGTGTTCTGATAAAATTCTTGGTTAAAGACATTCACTGGAAATTATAATATATTCAAACGTTGAATTCTATTAATGTGATTCAACAAAAGACAGTTGACACATCAGCACTCCAAAGATTATAACAGACAAGTCATCGCCTTTAGTTTTGGATCTTTTCGGGACCTGCACTAAGTTTTCTTTATAAGGGCTGTATATTATTAGGACCTGAGTCTGTAATTCTTGGATTATTTTGGGACTTAATTCGCAAATCCGTAAGTTCTTTGTTCTCATTTTCACTTTGTATTCTAAGGAAATAAATTATTTGTTTACTTTTACCAAGCTTATTTTCTTTCACTCTTCTTTTACCTATTTTAAGAGAATAGACTCGTAACAGGAGGACCTGCTTATATCTGTCATCTGCAGCTACAAACATGGCAAGTAATAATACGCCCTCCGTATGTCATGAACTTAAAAATTGTGAGGATAGAAAGAACGCAAAATCAGATAAAACGTACCTATGTACATCGAAATATAACATGGAACGGGGAAGTGAAGTTTTCATTGTTTCATATGCAGTGCCATATGGAGGGGTTTTTAATTGGATTCAAAATGCATTTGAATGTAATTACTTCTGATTAGAGCCAGACTTCTACTTTAATTGCTTTGCTATTTTCATTTTAATCATAGTTAGATAGGACATTCATTCAGACAAAAGGGTTCTTGGATCCATTTCTGTCTACATATGGATCTGTACATATCTAATTTCAAAAATAAACACTCGAACTTGTAGCTGGCACTATATTTCCAATTTTCTAATGTTAAATCGGCAAACCACCAAACATAGTACAGGGCATGAATACATAATACATTCGTACATACAGTCGTTTCTATTATATACAATTAGTGGTAGTATACGTCAAGACTGTAACCATACATGGTTTGGAAATATTTCATCACGGAGAGTGTCTGATAAATAAACACAAAATACAATATTTTACCAAAGTCATTGACGCGTAAAATATGGTCCATAACGGTCATGTTCTCCACGGAGTAGTGCCCGTGCTGATGTATACTAAAGTTTCATAGATCTATTTATTATAGAATGGAAATGTACGTCAAAACCCTATGCAAACATATATAAATATAACGACTAAATTTAAGCCAGTCAAATGAAAAAAGTAGTTCACCTTCATTTTATTTGGATGTAGGAGTGTGGTTCTAATAGAGACATATATATTCTTCTAGTGTTATGATTCAACAATAAAAATGCTTTAGAAAGCAGAAAAAAAATGTAACTTGCGCAACAATAATTGATGATGAAAGAAGATAACAGTAACCTATTTTAAAATGAGCTGCCACTAAGAATCTTGACTTGATGCATAATAGCATTATACATTAAATACATCAAAGTATGTGGTTATAATTTAAATTCAACAACGTAATACAAACCAGCTTAATTGGAAAAGGTAGGTTGCAATTATTTTACTTTGCAGTGATAGTGTGATTCTAATACAAATGCATCTTCTTTGATCATTCTGTTATAAACAGTGCTTGATATTAAAGTTAGTAAAGGATGGAATATGGTGACCTTCATTTTCGACATGGGTAGAGTAGTTATTAGTAATCAATGCGTGACCTAGTTTGATGAATTTTTGATATAACAGTACGTGTACAATGTGCAAAACATCTCTAGTTTATTGTAAACAAAACGCAAAAGGAATCCAACATTTAAAAATGTAAAATATAAATGACAGTAATTTCGTTCTTGTTTTTAGAGTGGTATGTTAATAAAGAAGCAGACAGTCATATAGTCTGAGGATTCTTTCATCAACGGAGCTTGATAAAAGAGACAAGATTTAAACGTAGTCATTGAAACCTTTCATATATACAGTTGTGTACGTACTTTTGTGATGAGTTTGTAGTACTCGTCAATGTGCATCCTTGCATCAGGTTTGATTAATTTAATAGTTTGCGACCACTTCGAAGGTGGTTCTATGAGTACAGTTAGGACCATTTATGAAATTTGATTTGATGAGATTAGGACTAGGTCCCACTCTCCAGAGTCAGATGTCGAACATTTTGTTTTTAGAAGCATCAATATTTTTTATTTTAGGTTCCAGCAAGTTTTCATATATACATTTGATATCGAAGATTCACAGAGTCTTGCTGCTTTTTTATTTTCCTCACGCTGCTAGTTGTGGAGGTCGCGATAACTTATTTAGAGATGACATAATCGTTCCAAAGAAAAATACTGTAATTACCCATAGTACTAAATACTTTACTGAAACTTTTCGTTAACACGGTAAGATGTTGCAAGAAGTATGTCTCAGACACAGATTCCTAGCATAAACTCAGCTTGCACAAATAATGATTGTACTTAACACACATTAACTATCACCTGCATATAACGGAATGCCAGATGATAGAAAATAAATGAACAACACAATATATGTAACAGAAACAATAAATTGAAACACAGTTTTGTATTATTTGTATCATTCATGTATATGATAATAATATTCCATGCATTCCGATAATACTCTATTTTCCTTTTTCGTAGCATCATAACAGACCGAGAATGATCAATTTAGATAACTAAAGCCATTTTATGGCGCGCATTACATTTCATGTGATAATATAATAACACCTAAAGTGGGATACATTTACCAAGACACAACTAGACAATGAAAGCCTTCGACTGTGCGTCCCAAAACTGCTCGCATTACACGCTGTTTAGCATAGCTTTGAATTATATCATGTATCTTAGAAGAATCATATAAAGTCAGTTTTAATGCATATATACTCAAACTAAATAAGGTCACGTGTTAATACTAGAGGGATATTAATACTTGAGTGTGCTTCGGTATCTGATTCGGCAGGAACCGATTAAGTGTTCTAATTGCAGACTCCTCCTACTTGGACATTAATGCAATATTTGCACTGCTATGATTCAATCTGTTCAAAGCAAATTACTCTCCGAAGAAAAACATTCTTATTCATAATAAATCTTGTTTTAATAGCAGTGCAAAAACCAATATACGTTCGTTCGATAATTGTTAGGCTTAAATAATTTTGTTGTCATACATCACAACGTGTAGCTGATTATGTTTTATTGTAAGAGCTATACTAAAACCTAAATATCTCAATGTCAGAAAAGTAAACATTTGCATAATTTATTTTGCAGCTTTATAGAGAAGGTCCATCTGGAGGCGTTGAATATGACCTCACTATATTGTTCAAAACATGCGGCGACGTAGGTAGTTTCTTCTTAACTAGTCTGCATTAGTACGTTGCATATTTGATAAAATTGTTCAATGGCTGTTTGGGACTAAGACAATGTTGGGATTACCGTGACTTCGATAAAAAAAATCTGGATTGTACGTTTGTGTTACAAGACAAATATTCCAACATTTGCTCATTACATAATATTTATACATCAGCATATTAAAAATATTGAAAAAAATTGGGCATATCCTAAAAATTTTGACTTTTAATAGAATATCCAGGATTAGGTTTGACTTACTTCAAAACAAATTACGTTGCTCGAAACTTTTCACTATATAAAATAGATAATTAAATAATTTGTTCAGCTTTAACATCATTTGAAGGTTTTGCGTGTTTCGTCTATCGTATATCCAACCCGTTCTAACGGTCACCTTTACTCAGTTTTCACCTGTTCACAAAAGCTCTTCTAATATCCTCTAAGGAAATTTGATATATAAATGTCCAGGATGTAACATTCTTCTGACATCTTCAGTCAAAGTTTAGGTGTTTCCTAATGAAACATAAGATTGTGTGTGTGTGTTGAGGGTGTCAGGGTTGTTCTTGTCTTGCGCGGTCATTATAGCATGTTTATTTTGAACTTTATTTCTATGCAAACTAACTATTTACTTATTGAGGAAGGCATTGTTTAGATATGGAAATATGATGTAAATCGATTTGCATACATTCCTTATATGCTTGTGATAGAAACTCCAGTCACGTTGTCAGTGTAGCTCAAGGATGCCAATATGTCCAATTCGAATGAGATGTAATTTCTGTTATTAGGGTAGAGTGTCAAAGGAATACGTTTGCTCTATGGTGGGAAAAGTACTTGTATTAAGGCAGTAGAAATGGAGGTCATCATTTGTGCCAGTGTGATGGGTGTTGACTGAAATCTGATTATAGTTACCAGTGAACTAAAGCTATCTCTGAAGACAACGTTTTTTGTTTAGAAGAGATACGAGTGACATCAAATTTCCTGCGCTTCATGGGTCATTCAATGTTCAAAACATGTATGTAAAGATAAATTACACTGTCCGTTCATAGGTTAAATGGAGTACACATACGCGGCTTATTTTGATTTTCTGTTCGCCACAGGCTTCACAATAAGCAGACTGTTTTCTGGTCTGGCGAGGTGAGGAACATATCAATCCAGATCTTGTTTTTAATAGCAGGAGCAAACTGAGATGGGAGAATATTTGTAAGTTGGTAATAACATCATTTATACAATGGATTAAAGTGAGCAGGATACAGTAATTGTATGTGGAAAATCACGCTGAGAATGAAAAACACTTACTCTTTGGAAACGGTGCACATAAAACAATCGTGACACTACTGCTATTACTACCACTATTACTACTTATACTACTACTGTTACGTATAGGCTCGTTCAAAAGTAACAAAAGAAAAGAGTGAAACCAATAAGCTTTGTAAGTTTTAACAAAAATAATTTATTTCCCTAGAAAACACGGTGAAAAGGTGAAAATAGAAAATAGGACTTACAGTTTGTGAAGAGAATCCAAACATTTATCCTAGTAGTGAAAAAATACAAGTCCTATCACTAAATAGTTTTAACTGAATCCAGGTTCGAATCTTGATGACGTTCCAAGATGGAGGATGATGACGTCAGGTGAAGTCTTTATACGAATGTCAAGAGTTCCACAACTTGTAATGTTTCAATTTAGAATAAATTTCCATCGAATGTCTTTGTCACTTGTGTAGTTCTCCAGGGAATAAATTATTATATTCTAAAAATGGATGAATTTCTGAACAAGCTGTCATCTATGATAAAATATCTTGAGCTCCAAAAATGTGAAAATGGAACTCTTTGCGGCACGTAATAGAAATATATCCTTCTTCTTGAAGATATAGTGTACGACTCAATATTTCACGGGGATTTGATTACTTTTAAACTGAACCAAGACGTCATTTCAAGCGCGCACGATGAAAGGCGTGACTATTGCATCATCAAACAGAGCAGTAAACAATGCAATTTCACGTGGGCCAGGAAAATGACCTTGGCAATAACCAATCGTTTTCGCGTAGTGTTTACTCAATCGACAAACCACGGCAGGATAAGATACTACGTTTTATTTAAACAATATTTCTTTGAAAAATATCAGATCCCGTGAAAATAATCATTACAAAGAAATGTAATGATACAAAAATAAAATAAAAAACAATTTAAAATTAACATACAAGTAATTAAAGTACATATTCGTAACACTTTCCCCATAAAAAAGGAAAGATTTATGTAATAAAGCTTTCTTTTTTACCATATGTAAACTATACATGAAGTAAAGAAAATTACATAAGAAGAACTCTTATAAATTATACAAAGTGCATATGAAAATGATATTTCTATATACGGGAAAGGGCATCTGCAATCAAATTATCTTTTCCTTTGATGTGCCTGATGTTGAGATTATATTCTTGCAAAAACAAACTTCACCTTAATAATCTTTGATATTTATTTTTCATCTTGCCGATGAAAGTAAGGGGGTTGTGATCACTATACACAACAACAGGAAAAGGAGTTGAGCTAATGTAAACTTCAAATGCTGCAATGCCAGTATTAAAGCCAAACATTCCTTCTCGAATGTTGAGTAATTTCTTTGGTGCTTATTTAATTTCCTAGAGAAATAGCACACTGAGTGATCAACACCATTTCTATCTTCTTGAATCAATACTGCTCCAACCCCAACATCACTTGCATCCACAGATAATTTGAAAGATTGATTGAAATTTGGGGCTTTGAGAACCGGCGCGCTTTTGAGTATGGCTTTTAACCTATCAAAAGCTTCCTGACATTTTTCAGTCCAAAGAAACTTGCTTTTCGTACTTAACAAGTTTGTCAGAGGTTCAGCAATATTAGAAAAATTGGAACAAATCTTGCGATAGTATCCGGCCATACCCAAAAATCGCATCAGTTGCTTTTTACTGACAGGCACTGGAAAATCAAAGATAGCCTTAACCTTAACTTCGATAGGTTTAACTTGACCATGTCCAGCAATATGTCCTAGAAAAGTTACACAAGCACGGCAAAACTCACTTTTAGATAAATTGATTGTCAAATTTGCATCAGTGAGTCGTTCAAAGAATTTCCGAATCGTGGCTAGATGTTCTTTCCAGGTGTCGTTGTAGATGATGACATCATCGATGTAAGCATCACAGTTATCTAGACCAGAGGTAATCATATTCATCAAGAGTTGAAAAGTACTTGGGGAACCCTTCATTACAAAAACGGCATTACTTTATATTGATAGAGTCCATCTGGAGTCACAAATGCCGAAATTTCGTTTGTTCTTTCCGTTAGTGGAATTTGCCAAAATCCTTTCAGAAGGTCAAATTTGGTGACGTACTTGGCATTTCCAATTTTGTCAATATATCATCGATTCTTGGCAATGGAAATGAATCTGTTTTTGTCACACTGTTCACCTTCCTATAATCAGTGCACATACGGAAAGTATTATCTGGTTTCGGAACAAGTATGCATGGTGAACTCCAATCACTTTTACTGGGTTCTATGAAATCGTTCTCCAGCAAATACTGAATTTCATTTTTCAAGTATTCCTGTTTGAGAGGGTTCATCCTGTATGGGTGTTGTTTCACAGGTTTTGAATCTACAATTTCATCGTCATAAAAAATTGTGTTTCTCCTTGTAGGAATACCTGGAAACAAGTCCTCATTTTCGAATAATAACTGTTTAAGTTCATTCCTTTCTCGTTGTTGTAAATGTAATAGTTTCTCGTCCAGATCTTTCATAATTTCCGAATTCCGAAGATTCGTTACTCCAAGATCAACAGTATCCAACTGAAGTACTTCGCTTAAATCCTCACAGGTACAACTAAATTAATTGTATAATTTACTCGGCTATCTCTTTCAATATACTCCTTTAACATGTTAATGTGGCAAAGTTGTTTTTGTTTCCGCCTACCAGGAGTATTTATGATGTAATTTAAATCATTTACTTTCTTTTCAACCGTGTATGGACCATAATACTTGGCCTGAAGAAGATTTTGTGGAACGGGCAAGAGCTAGAACTCTATCACCAGGCTGAAACCTCCTATCCCTTGAGTTTTTGTCATATCTTGATTTCATTCTGGACTGAGTAGAGTGCACATTTGTTCTTGCGACCTCACAAGCCTTTGACAACTTGTACTTAAAATCAGAAACATAGTCAAGAAGATTGAGCTCAGTATCTTCATTAGAAAGAAGTTTCTCTTTCAACAATATCAAAGGTCCACGCAGAGTATGTTTGAAAACTAGTTCAAAGAGACTGAATCCTAAAGATTCTTGAACGGACTCCCTAACAGCAAACAATAGTAAATGAATGCCTTCATCCCAATCTTTGTTCGTATCAAAGCAATATGATCGAATCATATTCTTTAAAGTCTGATGAAATCTTTCTAAAGCCCCATGGCTCTCAGGGTGATAGGCAGAAGATTTAAATTGTTGAATGCCTAATTCGTGCATAGCTTGCTGGAAAATTCAAGACATGACATTTGACCCTTGATCCGATTGGACAGATTTGGGAAGGTCAAACTGAGTATGAAACTTTATCAAAGCTTTTACTATGGTTTTGGTTTTAATATTCCTTAAAGGAATCACCTCTGGGAATCTTGTTGATGCGCACATAATGGTCAACAAATATTGGTAGCCTGACTTGGTCTTAGGTAAGGGACCAACACAATCTACCATAATTCTGCTAAGGTTCATCAAATGCAGGAATAGGTTGCAGATGAGCCTTAGGTATCTTTTGATTGGGTTTTCCTACCATTTGACAAGTATGACAAGATCTACAAAATTTACAAACATCACTTTTGAATTTTGGCCAATAAAAGTGAGTCAAGATCTTGTGATAAGTTTTATTTATCCCTAAATGACCAGCCAGAGGAGTTTCATGGGCCAAACTAAGTATTTCCTGTCTGTAAGATTTTAGAACTACAATCTGATATTTTACTGACGATTCATCATTAGCAGGTACTTCGGGAGGTCTCCATTTTCTCATAAGAATTCCATTTTTAATGAAATAGCAGACAGGTACTTCAGTGGCTTCAGTTTCACTAATGGCCCTCTGAAACAAACAGGCGATCTCAGGATCTTTTTCCTGTTCGACGACAAGTGATTGTCGTTTGTCACCCTGATTAGATAAAAGAGAATGAGTATTAAAAAGAGGATCACTGTGATCAATACCTTTTGACTGATCTAAATTAGAAGTGAAAGTGACCTCATCAAAAGCCTGACCAATACATGTGTCAGCTAAAGGAATATTTTCCTTATCAAAATCATTCTCAAGAGCTTTCTTTGACATAGCTCTGGTAACTGCACAAGCTGGGTATAAATCAGGGTATTCTTTTGATTAGGGTCAACTTTCTGATCCAAAGAAGGCTTGTCAATTACAAATGGATTAACCACAACCTTGTCTCCAGCTAGATCGTTGCCTAGCAACAAATGAATGCCCTCAACGGGTAAAGTATACACTATACCGACTGTCACAGGTCCTGAAACTAAGTCTGATGACAAATTTACAGAATGGAGAGGAACATTAACAAAGCCGCACTCTACTTCCTGAATGAGAACACTCTCATTAGAACAGGACTTCTCAGAGAAAGGCAAAGTACCTGACAATAAAAGACTCTGAGAATCTCCTGTATCCCTTCAAATTTTAATAGGGATAGGATTGGCCAAATCACCCAAGAGAGATATAGAACCTTTCGACATGAATGGTTCATATTTCCCCATAACAAAATCAGAATGGGGTTTTGAGACCCAACAAATGTATTGTTTTCAATACATGACTGTGACCTTGACCTCTTAGAAATAAGAGTATTTGGGATAGGTCTATCTTGATTCTGATGCTTATATTTCAATTTGAAGCAATCAGAAGTGACGTGTCCTTTCTTTTTGCAATAGGTACACGTAGGAATAGACAAGGATTTTGAATCAATTTTATCAGAAGCTTGAGTTTTAGAAGTTGTGCCAGATTGAGTTTTAGGAGGAGTCGTATTGGGCTGAAATACCGTTCTACCAGTAGACTGCTGAGTGAATGATTTGCCTACAACAGGAACTTTATGAGTTAAGAAATACTAAACGGCAGCAAGAGCAGCATTTTCCAAGGTTTCAATCTCGTTCTCTTCAAGATGATTTTTAATGTCATTAGGAACACAGTTTTTGAACTCTTCAAGTAACACAAGTTCTTCGAGACTTTCATAATCATGTTCAACTTTCTTGGCTAAGCACCATCTCTTAAATAACTGCTCTTTTTCTCTGGCAAATTCAACATAAGTTTGCCCAGCTTCTTTTTTATAGTTTCTGAATTTCTGCCGACAAGCCTCAGGGACTAACACATAATCCCTTAAGGTGCACTCCTTAACCAAATCATAGTCAGAAATCTGTTGTACTGACAGGGATGCATAGATATTTCGGGCTTTGCCGAAAAGTACACATTGCAATAATTGAGTCCAATGCTCCCTTGGCCATTTCAAATTTTCAGCAACTTTTTCAAAATAAATAAAATATTTGTCTACGTCCTTTTCGCTAAAAGGGGGAACTAACCTAATAGTTTTGTAATGTCAAAACTTGAATTTGTATGTGAAGTGGAGTCGTGCTTTTCTCTTGCCAGCTCAATTTCTTTCATTCTAATTTGAAATTCCCTTTCATCCTTCTCTTTTTCAAATTGTAACTGTTATCTTTCTCCATCTCCTCTCTGTCTCTCTCCTCTTTTTCAAATTGTAATTTACTTCTCTTCAAATTGTAATTTCATTTGTTTATCTTCCTCCCTCTCCTGTCTCTCTTCCTCCTTCTCTTCAAATTGCAATCGCAATTGCTTCTCTTCAAAATGCAACTGCATTTGTTTCTCTTTCTCCTCATTTTGATAAAGCATGTGGTTCTCTTTTTCCTCTTTCTGAAGCTCGAGCTTCCTTAACTCCAATTCCATCTTGTATTTCGTTTTTAATTCCATTACTTTTATGTCAGAGTCCGATACCGACTTAATGACCGAAGCCAAAACACTTTTATCAAAAACATTCTTCTCTACCAAATATTGAATCAAAATTATTTTAATTTCTTGTTTCGTTAAGGAAGATTTTGCTTCAGAAAGATCGTACTTTCTGGCAAGTTCAAGCAACTCATCTTTTTCAGACTATCCAACTGCTCCTGAGTTGGACTAGAAAGAAAACTTTCACTTTTGATGACATTGTGAATGAAAGCCTGTTGTTTTCACTAAAGATTTAAAACTAAATATAAAATAGTACTTGGGACTTAAAACTAGGGGAATTTAAATTTTAAAAAACAATTTTCTGAAATATTTTAGCCAAATTCAAATATCCCAGACAAGCCCCAACTTTTCTTTCTGTTACGTATAGGCTTGTTCAAAAGTAACAAAAGAAAAGAGTGAAACCAACAAGCTGTGTAAGTTTTAACAACAAAAAAATTATTTCCCTAGAAAACACGGTGAAAAGGTGAAAATAGAAAATAGGACTTACAGTTTGTGAAGACAATCCAAATATTTATCCTAGTACTGAAAAAATACAAGTCCTATCACTAAATAGTTTTAACTGAATCCAGGTTCGAATCTTGAAGTCGTTCCAAGATGGAGGATGATGACGTCAGGTGAAATCTTTATACGAATGTCAAGAGTTCCACGTTGAACCACAACTTGTACTGTTTCAATTTAGAATAAATTTCCATCGAATGTCTTTGTCACTTGTATAGTTCTCCAGGGAATAAATTATTATATTCTAAAAAATAGATGAACTTCTGAACAAGCTGTCATCTATGATAAAATATCTCGAGCTCCAAAGATGTAAAAATACAACTCTTTACGGCACGTAATAGAAATATATCCTTCTTCTTGAAGATATAGTGTACGACTCAATATTTCACGGGGATTTGATTACTTTTAAACTGAACCAAGACGTCATTTCAAGCGCGCACGATGAAAGGCGTGACTATTGCATCATCAAACAGAGCAGTAAACAATGCAATTTCACGTGGGCCAGGAAAATGATCTTGGCAATAACCAATCGTTTTCGCGTAGTGTTTACTCAATCGACAAACCACGGCAGGATAAAATCGTGCTTATGCGAGTCATACTAAGTTTTATATAAACATAATATCTCTTTCAAAAATATCAGATCCCGTGAAAATAATCAGTACAATAAAATGTAATGATACAAAAATAAAATAAAAAGGAATTAGAAATTAACATACAAGTAATTAAATTAGATATTCGTAACACTACAATAACGACAACATCAACTAATAATAATAATAATAATAATAATAATAATAATAATAATAATAATAATAATAATAATAACGATATTCGGTGCATGACATTGATTTTAAGAATTACAATTTTCAAAGGTGTCCGTACAGCAGTCACCTGCTATTAACTGGACTCACTGTAGATAGATAGATATATACATAGATAGACATATTGAAAAATAATTAGATGGGGGGGGGGAGAGGCGGAGAGGGAGAGAGAGTCACAATATGGTACAAAATTCTAGTGCTTAAAGCAACTAGGTGCCAAACCTTCCAGACAGTGAGAATTTCATGCATATAATGTAGTGTTATTTTATTTGTTTTGGATTTATTTTGGGAAATTCTTTCCGCCGCAGCAATCACATTTTCTAACTTAAACTGTAATATATGTACTAGTTCAATAGAAGATCCACAACTGCAAACTATGAATCAACAAAGTTGAAAATCATTAAGATAAACATTGAGAAAGAATATCATGAATCTCTTCTTTAGAATGTGCAATATCCATTGCACATTGATCCACTTTTGATGGAATATTAATGATGGCGATGCAGTCTTTCTTGGATCAACGAAACATCTAAATTAGTCCTGTTTTATATTATAATAATAATAATAATAATAATAATAATAATAATAATAATAATAATAACATTAATACTAATAAAGGTATTATCATCATCATTATTATTATTATTATTATTATTATTATTATTATTATTATTATTATTATTATTTTCAGTGTTCGTTAAAGACATGCAGAGATACGTGTGGGGTAGCTTGAAAGTCTCTCAGGACAGAGCCGATCCTGCACCCTACAAAGGCTGCAATTGCAGGGATCAAGAGATTATAGAGGTGATCGGAATACTTTATTTTGTTCTAAATAGTATATACAAATGCGATGAAATTGAAATTGTAAATACAAGTATATGTTTGAATGAAACTCATCACGTACTAATGATTTTCATCTCTTTACCTCTGCATCCAGAAGACACTTTCAAAAGCAATATCACTAGAATCCTTGTCTATTTCAACATACGTCTTTTTGCCAATCATTTGTTTTTACTTTCCATCATTATTGTTCCGTTCGTCTCTTAAGCGAAAATGATGCATTGCGTGGAACAAAAGGCTTTGCCGTGAATTGAATTTATTTTTAGCAATTCAGTAAAATACATTTTTAGATAATTTCCAGTATAAATTGCAATGTTCACAGAAGTAAGTAAATAATAGAAGATTATGTTGATCGTGTCATTTAGCCATTTTATCACTGAACAATATCTTTACCATTATGTATGTCATTCTTTGGTCCAATATAATAGGGGTTGGATTATATTATTCATTCATTTTAAAGTGTACAGTAATTTATCTTCAAACATCTTGTTTTGTAGGAGGAAGAGTATTAAAGAAGCAGGACCGTTATTACATAATTTGAGTCTAAACATCGTAGTCCATATGCAATGAAAAAAACTTTCATATATTTAGTTACTCGCACTAGTGCAGGTATTGCTTGACTGTATCATGGGTGCCTAATTGGAGTATTTTTGGATAATTGGACGTACGAAAATTGCAGTCATATTTTAAATAATCAAATTATATAATTGAGTGAAGCTAATGAGCCTTAACTAAATACAATAAACTTATCAGTAATTTTACATTATGAAGAGCATAGTTTTACGTATGTGGCTTCTATAATATTCTTTTTGAATTCAATAAAGTATTAGCGTACCTGCTGACATTCAGATTTCTGCGTCTTCCTTAAGGCACCGTCCAAGTCCAATATCTCATCCCGACGATGTAACTCCTTCTCGTATTACAATGGACTGACACATTCATCGGAAGGTGGACGCAATGTACTATTTAACTCCCTTCGATCTGAAAGTTTTCCTCGCCAATCAATCTAATCGGTTTTGCATGTGCATCGGCGGAAAACAAATGGATCTGGTGTATAAAAAGTGATGTTAAAACCAACAAAGCATACAGACAAAAACCAAAAGCTGACATTTCAATCTTGTCTACAGTGGATATAGTGTGCAATTGTTGCTTAATCTAGGGTAGAGAATTTACCAACACACGTTTGCTCATTCAGCCAGCATCTACAATAATGCATCTAAATAAACCAAGGTTGGAAAAAGATTCACAACCTAACAGCAAATCAATTAATTTGCCTCAATTTATATATAAGTGCCAATTCATCAAATCCAATAGTATCTCGAAAAGGTCGTCTACATTATTATATGCTATCAAATGTTATTGTTGATGTTAAAATATTATGGAATATCGCGAATTGAAATGTACCTAGACGAAATCACATATGTATGCGTTCTTGGTGGCAAATGCTTTTTGACTTTTAATTTTGCATTACATTTAGACAAAGTGTGATTAGGTGGGAAATGAACAAATTCAGTGTCTTTTTAGATTGAGAAATAATGTCTTCACGGTTATGCATGTATTTAGAACCAACGGTGTATTCAATAGATCGTTGTACATTTGTGCCAACTGCAATAACCCATCGAAACAAATGATTTGAGGTTAGTTGATACACATGCATCATTTCCTTCAGTAAAGCGACTTGTCACACATTATGCATTTAATGCAATTGTTGTCAGAGTCTTTGATTTTGATAATATAAAGACATATTCCAACTTGAGGTCCGATGAGAATTATGGATTTAAGGGAGGTATTAAGGGATGTTGAAAGACATACAACTCCCAACACAGAACTCACGACTGACGAACGGCCAGTTGAGTTAATAGTTATACAGAACACTTGAATGATAAACCAACATTTAGGAAAGTCATAACATAATGATGTTACTTCTTACGTAACATTATACCAACTTGGAATTATCCTGCTGCACATCAATATTCTCATACTTGGAATATACCTCACCAAAGTTGACCATAAATATCCAAGAAACATATCAGACGTTGGGTAAGACTGAATAACAAAATTTTATATCTACATATCATGTAATTAATGAGCATCATAGTGTCAACCTACAATTCTGCAGTCAATAGAGCTTGTATTTGTCAATGTCTATCTTTTTCCTGCATTTGCATCTCTCTTGCTTCTTTTTGTACCTACCGCTCTTCGTTTTCCCTTTCTTCCTTTGGAATTTGCAATTTTATTTGCATTTCTCCTTGTTCTTTTTGATCTGCATTTGCCGTTCTCTTTCCTTTTCTTGCATTTCCATCTTCAATTCCATTTATTTTTCTTCCCTTTCAATTTGTAATTATTCAACTCTTTCTTCCTTCTGTAATTAAAGCTCAAATTTACTTAACTTCATTTCATTCTTGTATTTGAATTGTAATTCCATAACTTGCAGATTAGAGCCAGATTCGGACTTACCACTTAAACTTAAAAACTAATAAAACATTGAACTCGTTTTATCATTCTCATTCGTATTTTCTTAGATACCTTTATACTGAGTGTTTCAAAATGGTTGTAGGATCTTTGATAGTTTCATACTTAACTATTTGGCCTATTTAACGTTTCAATTATGTTCTATTTATACAAGCTCCAATTTCGTTGTTCTTAGGTAATGATTTCGATGAGCAGATAAGAAAACAACAAGGAGTTTCTTAGATTTTAATCTCACTTGTTTCTTGTTCTACAACCACACTTATCACATTGTAAATCATCATTTAGTAAACTCTCAACAATTTTTTGAATCATAGTTTCAAATAGTATCATGCTTAGTCCCTGACGAATGTAAGAACCACTTTGGAAAATAAGGTATTTGTAAGTTGCAAAAATGAGCTTAGAGTTAATCTCTGTGGTATTCTACTGCATATTTCCTTAAACTCCAGGACAGTACTTCTCCCTCTGATATATAAGAAGGTACTATTTTGATAGTATGAAAATCATCGCATTGAGGGTTTTGAAAATTAAACGTCAATATGGTACGTAATAAAGCTGCCTGATTGTCATTAGCAGCAATTTCACGAAGTTCTAAGAATGAAAACCGAGATCCTAGCACGTCATCAGTAGTTAATATCCAGTGATTGGTGAAACTTGTGCGTACTGCTTTGTACGAATAATTTGGACTGAAGCATGATCGACACTGGGAAGTTGTGTTAGTTGTTTAAAAATAGATGGAAGGAATATATTTTTCTAGCCTACATTCTAGATGTGAGATGCAGCCGGTTTATGAGATTAATCGCCGCATATGCTTCCTAAAGTATCGGATCCTGATTATAATAAATTATGTATACGCTGAACGATGACATGCTATAAAATTTAAATGAGAATGCATATCACAACTTCTCTCTCTCTTTCTCTCTCTCTCTCTCTCTCTCTCTCTCTCTCTCTCTCTCTCTCTCTCTCTCTCTCTCAC